>UCOM01001493.1:0-40255 GCA_900474385.1 Ormyrus pomaceus
TTAGTTGTAATTTAGTTTGTAAGTATGCCGGGCTCGCGAACAGGTAACTATTGTATACCTCTGCGGGAATTTATGTATTTCTATGTAAATTTTCTGGTTAAATAAATAAATAAATAAATAAATAAATAAATAAATAAATAAATAAAATGTTTGTTTATACATTTTGTTATGCATCCTGCGAAACAGAAGCGATAAAATTTATGACTTTTTATAAGTTTTTTTATTAGTTACTTTCAACCGGGTATATAGGAATATATAGGAATGATGGAAAGGTATTATGAATGAAAGTTGAGCTTCCTTTTCCGTTTTGTAACTTAAGCAATTGTATTCTTTTACGTACATATTCCACCGTAAGTTGTATTAAAAATAAAGTTGTGTTAATTTCCGTGAAATTTAAAACATTGATCAAAAGATAATTCAAATATATTTGAAATACGATGTAAGAATCAACAATGAGTTTCTTGCGCAAAATACTTTACTTGTTATTAATTAATATACTAATATTTTCAGAAAAGTATTTTTTTTTATTAAAAAAACGAGATTCAGATTTAAGAGATTTTATAATTTTGTATACAAGAAAAATAATTTGTCATTCTTCAATTTATTATTTATTTCTTTAAAATTATGTAAAAATAAGAAAAAATCTTAATATACTAATTGCTGCTTTTAATCAAAAAGAGAAAAATTTAGAAATGTAAGTGGAGGAAATGAAATTTTTGAATATATAAAGTTAATAATACCAAGAAATTGTACTACTTACCGATATGCTACCGATGCCTATGCACAGTGCGAAAAATTCAGCGTCTCGTCCTTCCCTTACTCAAGCGGACGCTATTGCTCGTCAATCTGCAGCATAAAGACGCGCGGGCAGCGAACGTGCGGAGCGGCGCCTCGATCGGCAAAGCCCGAAGTCTCTTGACCTTCCCCTGGCGAAAAGTTTTGACGGGAATTGTACGTACAACATACTTATTTCAATATGGCGAACCACGACAAAGGACGCAGAAAGTGGGGAGAGATTTCACAAGGTACTAATGAAGAAGGCCTCCTGGTTAACAATCGCGGGGCTAATTCGATCGAACGGCGCCCTCGAAGCCGCGAAATCTCGGACCCGGAGCCAAGGGACCGCTCGATTTCCAGCCGCGAGCCCTGGGAAAAACTAACCTCGCGAGCGAGTGAAGCTAACCTATAAATGCGCCCGCAAGAGAGAGATAAGAGAGAGAGAGAGAGAAAGAGAGCGAATCGCGGGAGAGCCGTGAGTGCGTTTTTCGAAACGCGAATTTCGACTTACTATAAATAGCTGTTATTGGAATCGGCATCGATCTAGCGGGGAAATCGATTTTAATTTTTCGGTTTTTATGTCCCGGCAATTACATAACGTTAATTCCCTTTGTTTTCGTGCTGCTGCATTGTCAAGGGTACGTCGGTGTGCAACGACGAAATCGCCAATGTTTTTGTTGCAAGAAATCACAATAGCATCCGGATCTTATCGCTTCTGAGAACAATGATGATCGAATTCAAAGATTCTTTTCTCGAATCGCGAGGCTGTGCGTGACTTAAAGCAAAATTCACCGCGTATATGCACGCGTTGGGCTTATAAATACCCGCGGCTTGGAACGGAGTTTTTTTTTTCACGTGAATGTAGCTTGGTCTTTGGAGTTTAATAGTCTTTGTTTGAATTTCAGATAATTCAGTGGACAGCAAATTTGAAAGAGAAAGATTAGCAGCAATGAGAGGAGGAGGTGGAAGCAAAGCACCACCTCGGCCCATTTACAGGCCAGGCAGTGGACCTCTACGGAAGTCTGGGAGATCAGAGGACTACGATCATGAAAATAACTCTCAGGACAGACCAAGGCAGAGTTCTATACAAGATCGGTTAAAGCCGCAATATAACAATCCAAATCAGTCACAGAGGGATGCTTCTAGATCACATCAATTTGATAGCCTTAATGACAAGTTGAATGATTTACACTTAAACTGCAGAAATCACCTTGACGATCATCCTCAGAGTACTTCTAAAAATAATCACACAGCCATGCATGATCCTAGAAGGAGGAGCAAAAAACCAGAGCAGCCATTGTATATAGCTAAAAAAGTGAAAGAAGCTAGGGCAGAGCAAGATCTAGCAAACAGGTAAGAAGTTTAAAACTGTTTTTGTTTACATCTTATGTTTTGTAAACAATCTTTGACTCTTTTAGTTTGAAAACATTAGCTTTATTTGAGAAAGTGAATAGCTTTTACAGATTTTTTGATTTGCTTTAAAAATTTTTGAAAATTTTGTTTTTAATTTCTATTTTGTGGGGCATAATTAGTAAATTATTTTATAATCTTTTAGACCTCCTGCTCAAAACAGTTGGGACAAAGATAAAGAAAGATCGGACAGTAGATCTGACAATAGACCTGATAATAGAGATTGGGATGCACAACCAAATCGTGGTCAAAGGGGCGATAGTTTTCTTGGTAGGAATAATCCAAATAATTTTGGTGGAAGTCACAATGATAGGGATAGTGGGAGTCGAAACAAAGACGATCACTCTAAACGCTTTAGTGGCAGTCGTAGAAATCGTAACATTTCTGAGAACGATGATCATAAGCGACCAGAATCACCTTCAACAAACAGAAATTTCAGTAATCGCAGCAGAGAGAATCCTCGAGAAGTAAGACAAGTAAGTTTAATTTATGAGAATTAAGAAAAAGTATATTTTCATTTTAAATATCATACTGCTTATTAATAATAATTTTTTTTTTAGGGTTCAGAACCACTTTTTATTACACCAAAAAATGCAAATGACTCTAATCGAATTAGAGATACGCGTAGCGTTGAACCTTCTGGATATTCAGATAAATTTCAAGGAAAGCCACCTTCTGGAAAACGTAATAAAGAAATGACCTTGCAAAAATTAGAATCTTTACCACCACGTTTACGTGCTAAATATCTTCAAGAGCATGGGTTGCTACCACAACAAAACAGCTCCATTGGAACAACTTCAGAAGATCCTTGGGATGGTAGTACTATAATGTTTCAAGTAAGCATTTTCAGATAAATTTTTTTACACCTGGAATGTTTAAAATTTATTATCTACATCAGATTTGTGCAATCTGAAACGTTTTTAATAATATTTTTTATGTGCTTTAAGTACTAACAATTCCTCGTTTTGTAATAAAAAATAGGGTTCATCATCTCGATATCCACCTCCTATGCAACACTCACAAACTATGCAGAATTTACCACCAACTGCGGCATTACCTCCTCAACAAAATTGGTCAAATACTGTACCAGCAAGAAGCAGGGGAAGAGGCAGAGTTAGAGCAGAAGATCCAGAACCGCCTCCAACCTTTAGGCCTGTTACACCTGACCAATATTCTGCACCAAGTTCTAGATCACACACACCTAGCCAAGAATATATGAATAGGTATATTTGGATTTTTTTTAATATAAATTAATGAAATTTATGTATTATAAATGGAATTTAAATTTAAAATATTTAAATCTAAGGTCGTACGAGCGTCGTGGAAGTAATAGTACTATGTATACAAGCATGGAAAGTTTAAGCCGTGTTGACAGCGTGCTAATGCCTCCTCCAGCTACTTCACCAGGATCGTATCGTTCAAATTCTAACAGATGTCAGTCACCAGCTGATAATCGTAGACGAGAGTCTATTCCACCAGTTAATTCCCAACATTCTTCACATCAAACGTGAGTTTTTAATTTTCGCCTTGAAGATTAGTAAAATTCTTTTTATTTTACTAATTGAACTATATATTGCAGACAAAAAGGAAATCATAATGTAAATGAGTCAAACTCCGTGCAAGATAAACCAAAAACTCGGGAAACATTAAATAGAAGTCCAATAAAAAGTGAAACTTGCAGTCCTGTTCCTAATGATAAATCGGAACTTACTTTGGTAATTTTTTAATCTATTTAAGGAAGAGAATCTTCATGATTATTTTATTAATCAATTATTTTATTTATAAAAGGACTGGGCCGAAGAAGTAGAGTTGAATGGAAAATTTGAACAAGAACAAATGAGTCGGAGCTCTTCGGTAATGAGTTTGCGAGAAAATGAAAATGTACCAATTAATCAACCATCAGATAGAAGAAGTGGGCGTAAAAATTCTAGAAAGAAAAAATCAAAGCGGCATGGCAGAGACAAGTAATAATATTTAATATTAAGTTTATAGAATTACGTATTTATAAAGTTTAATAAGGTATACTAATTAACGATATTTTATATAGAAGTAAAGATAAAATTGAAGAAAGTAGTAGAGAGCGTCAAAACAATCAACATAATAGAGAAAATGATCATTTTAATATTAACCAAAAAAGTAGTGGCAGTAAAAGGTTGGAAAGTAGAAGGCGAAATGCTCATCGTAGCCGAGAAACTAGCAAAGACAGAAATTATCGGGGAGGTAGTCGTGGTCCAGATGATTTCTATAGAAATAGGTTTGTAAAATTAAACGTTTATAACTTGTTTAATCTATTTACTACTTCTATAAAGCCAAAAATAGAGGGCTCATTTATTTATACAATAGAAAAATGGAAATTTATTTTAACTTATAAATGTTTTTGTAACTTTTAAAGATCTTCTAATATAGAAGAAAATTGGAGAGCTAGAAAAACTTCTGCTTGTGAATCTGAAGATGGTCACCGTACGCCTTTATCGCATTCTACGGCAACAAATTCCGGTCCTAGTTCAATTCATCGACAATCACCAACAACTTATCCAAACTCACAACAAACACAACAACCGGGTGTTTTGGTTTTACCAGATCAAAGTCAGTTATCTACTAATAATGCACCTAATAGACAGTCTCAGTCAACACCACAACAGAAAAGAACATTATTTGATCCTAATAATCCGAATAAACCAATTGTCATAAACTCACCAGGAAGTAGAGCTGGCCCACAGAATAGGTAATATTATTTCTTAGAGCTCAATAATTATTTACTTTTATAATAATAAACGAAATTATCGCTTTATTCAAAATTTAAAGTGACATTACAAAGTTTTTTTAAATTATTCATACTTTTATAGTTTAAAATTACTATTTTTGAGAAATGTAAACCAGAAAGTCAATTAATAATAGAGCCCAATGTGTGATACAGTTATTATAAATTTTAATTTCCCTAAAATGTATTGTTTTAATTGCAGAGACAATGAACCACCCGTCCAAACACCTAACGCTCCTGTATATCAGCCTCATTCTGGAATGCAACCAATTATTCAACCTGGTTTCCAAAGCACACTAGATATATCCATGCCACAAATGGGAGATCAATTTGGCGCTATGAGACCAGTATGGTATAATCCATATTCAGAAAGGTAATTTTTTAATCTTATTCAAAGTTTTATGATTTTTAAGAGTAGAGATATTTATGGAAATATATTTTCTCAGTTTTCGATCAGCAAAAAATCCGTATCTACTTTTGGATATTGAAAGAGCAGATTTAGAGTTACAGTATATTCTTAGCTGCAGTACCTTGACAACTAGTTGGAATCAGATATCCCACATAAGAGATTTTCTTCAGATAAGTTTGCAGACTTTACTTGAAACTGATCTTAAATTTTGTACGACTGAAAATGTAGAGCAACATTTTTGGAAAATTGTTTTTTATAATATAATAGAGATATTAAGAAAACCTATTCCTAAAGAAGACACAGAACTCCATGAACAATATAAAAAACTTTTGTTACAAATGGTAGATGAAGGAACGACGTATTTTATGAATTTACTCACACTTTTAGAAAACACATACAAGTTTAAGCTTGATACGTTTTTAACATCATCTACACCACCTAAAGGTCTAGGAATGTTAGGTTTGGCACTAGTTAGTGCTCAAAAGATTTTTTTATTTTTGGGTGATTTAGCGAGGTATAAAGAACTGGCTAATGAATCTTTAAATTATGGAAAGTCAAGACAGTGAGTATATTTTCTCAAATTATTCAGAATAAACACGAAATTCACAGTATACGAAAATAAATGTGTAATGAAATATTTCTTATTTAAAGGTGGTATTTGAAAGCACAACAAATTAATCCTAAAAATGGAAGACCATATAGCCAATTAGCATTATTAGCTACTTATGCGGTAAGTCAATTTTTATTTACATTACATTAATTTGTGTTTTAGTAGATATCTAAAATATACTTTATTAATTTTGTAGAGGAGAAGATTAGATGCTGTTTATTATTACATGCGATCTCTTATGGCTTCAAATCCTTTCCCTTCGGCCCGCGAAAGTCTGATTACAGTGTTCGATGAAAACAGGAAAAAGGTATTAATCGTATTTTATAATTTTCTTTAAATTTTAAATTTAAAATTACTTAAGTTAAATTTTTAATAATATTCTGATTTTGTGTCGCTGCCAGTATCTACATTATGTAAGTAAAGTTTAGTACTTGATGTGAATTCTTCACCATTCATTTCATGGCCATAGAGACTATTTTAGTAGGCTTTATCTAGTCTGCCATATTTTGCAACCTTCAAATTATTTCATTTCTTCCTTTTATATTATTTAAACTTGAATATTTTCCTGTCTATGCACTGCAATATGATTTTCACACTTTTTCATGGCAAGCAAACTATCAAGTTCATTAGTGTTGACAATTACTTTAATTTTTTGAAATAAATATTATGCTTGTAACGGTTAAGTGGTTAGCTTGTTATTAATTGAATGGCTGTTTAGTAATTTTTCCACAACTTGTAGAAAAAGCTAATATATTTTTTGCATACAGTTATATTGTTATTCAAGATTAATTACCTGATAATGTAATAATTAGTAAAGAGGCAGCTATTGAAATTCGATATATTTCTGCGTTAAATATAATTCTGCTTTTTAGCAGGATGTAGATGCAAGTATTATCTTGCTTGGAAATTTGTTTTAGTAATAAATGTATAATATTTTTATTATTTCAGTATCATAAAATTAATATGCATTAAAAAATATGAGAAATTTTAACTCGTGAAGTTGTAGTAAAGTTAGTAAAGGAAGAAGAATTTGCAGGACGAAAGAATGTAAGAGTGCAGTGATATAATTATCATGTACTTTAATTTTTTAAAAACTCTATTCTCTAGTTACGTAATCCTTTTCTACTAAATAATTCTTAACTCTAATCAGGGAAGGTCTTCTATACTTTAGCAATAAGGATACGTAAAATGATGAATTTTCGATTTTTCCAATAATTATGTTACGATGCATTCGTCTAAATTTATGAGATCGAAAAATATAAATGGAAATGTTTTACGTCTGCAAACATCTTCCTTTATTAATTTTCCAAATATATGTCTTTTATTGAATAATTTTTTCTTGATTCTTGATTTCAAATTGATTTATATATTTGAAACAAACGTGCAAAAATATGTTGTCATGTACTGTGTGCACGCAATATGTAGCTGCCATACGAATATGTATACATTGGTGTATGGTTAAATGTAATTTATTTTTTACCAGTACGAATCCACGGAGCGCAAACGCAAAGAAGAACGAGAACAAAAAGAACGAGCAAGAATGAAAGAAAAAGAAGGCGCAAATCTCACTGGTGGAGGTCTCAGGAGAGAAATTTGGATTCATCCTGGTGGAAAACGAATGAGGCGCACAACATCAGCCAGTGCTGCTAGTGAATCGAGATTGGATAATAGTGATCTAGAAGATCTTGCACAGATAACAAGTGTTGAGGTATGCACTTTCTTTTTTCCAAAGAAAAGTAAAAACATTTTCTTACTGTAAGATCAGTTGATAAAAGGCTAAGTGCTTGCTTGAAAATTACATTATCGATATCCATATTTTTCAACTATAGTTTTAACTATCCTGTATAGATAATCATGAGTTTAAGTAACCTGTATGTAAATTAAAACAAATGTGTGTATTTAAATCTTGCAGACCATGAATAAAATTAAAATTTGTTATTTTCTTACAAGTAGTATACATTTTTTAGATTGGTCATTCCACAATTAAAAAAAACAATTATTTAACAAACGTAATGTGCAAACAATATCTATAATTTATTTTTTTTTAAATATATATTTTTTTAATTTAATCCTTTTAAAGCATTCTGTTAAATAAACTTTTATTTTTTAGTTAAATAAACGATTCGTCATTTCGTATCTTCACGTGCACGGCAAGCTGATAACCAGAATAGGGTAAGTTTTTAAAACGCAAATCCATTAACTCCGCAACATTATTTGCAAAAATTTTCCTCTAAAACTCATTATCAAATAAATGGAGCCGATAGTCAAATCAGTCGTCTAATCGTCACGTCAGCGAACAAAAGCCCACTTGAGCGAGCGAAGAAAAGCAAATCCCGGCGCGCAGAGTGTGTGCTTCGCTTCTAATAGGCGAAAAGGAAAATAGAAGGCGCAGAAGAAGAGAGAGAGAGAGAGAGAAAGAGAGAAAGAGAGAAGGAGAGAGAGAGAGATAAAGGAGTAGCTGATGCGCTTTTCGCGGGCGTTTCTCGGAAGAGAGGCTCGTGAGGCTTTTTTCATTCTCTTTCTCCCAGAGCTTGGAACGTGTCTGGCTAATGTCGTGAAACTATGCATGACCGACGACGGCTCGGCTAAGAGTCGTCGTCTGCGTCCGCGTCTGCGGCTCCTCGGAGTACGTGTTGTATCGGCGGCCTGCGGCGCATTCCCGCGAGGCAAATAGTATATCGCTGCTCGACTAGCTCGAGATAGACGCCGCGCGGCGCGCTCTCCGGTGTGTGTGCGTGCACGTACGCCGCTCGCTCGCTCGCTCCTACGCTCCTTAGCCTAGAGTTCATTGCCGTGCTAATTATTACGCGGTTAGGCTGTACGGTTACTCAAAGACGGAATTTGCCGAGTTCGCGCCTTGTTCGACGCCGTTTTTACGAGCGTTCGCGGAAGCCCGGCGAAAAAGCCGATTTTCAGGGAAATATTGTGCGCCTCGGCGTAAGTGGCTACGGCCAAGATAAACAAATGCTATTAGCTAATCGCGCTAAAGATCCATTTGCTTGCTTTTTAGAATCTTTTTAAGTAATTGCTCAAATGTTTGCTTTTTAATTAGTCCCTATTTTTATCCTACCGGGTACATTCTCCATTTGACTGACCTGAATTGCGTTGCGCGGCTATTTGAGGATTCGTTATTTTAAAGAGCAAACCATTTTTTGCGACTCCTCAAATATTTAAAAAATGTTCGCAAAATCGGTCGACCCGACTGTTACAACTTTGCAAAGACAATTAAATTCCAGAAGTTAACTCTTAACGATACCGACCGAAACTTGCAAAGTACAGGGCTTAGTTTTCTACGGCGGCTCCGTAGCGAACTTTTGAAGAATTATCTCGGGGAGATCCTTTGACATAATTCAGCAGGCTAAACTCCGTCGAAGATTTCCAAAGTTCCTCCAGCGGAGAGCGCCTCCACTATATTAGAAGGAGACCTCTCGACTGGAAGTTGGGCGCGCGCGCGAGGCATGCATATCGCATACGTCGGAGAGAGAGAGAGCCGCCGGGGCTGGTAAAACGACTCGGAACAGCAGCGGCGCTGCTGCTGCTGCGCCTCCGTACTATTTTAAGTGCACGCGTGCGTTCGTTAAGTTACGGTCCCCGCGGGAGTTTACGGCCTCGCGAGATTGCCAAAGTTCGCGAAACGGCTCCCCGCTGCCTCGTAACCGAGTCCGGGGGATTTGCATTGGGGCCGCGTTTATGTACCTGCTGCTGCTCCGCTGCCGACGCGTTTCGATGAGTTATCGAACGCTCCTTCCGGAGATGTATATCGGCCGAGCGAGTTTTCAGAGCGGCTTTCGCCCTTTTTTTTTTACTTGGTTTTGTTTCATTTTCATCTCTCCGTGACTTAACCGTTTCGAATTGCCGCCAAATCATCTTTAGACGGATTTAATGCGCCGCACTTGTTAAGGCTGTGGAAGCGCGGCCAGGCCTCGTTATATTCCCTCGGCTCGGAGGATTGTTCTTTTAGTGACTGCCGCTTTTATTGCCGCGCGGCAATTGAGGAGCTAAATAGATTTTCTCAGGGATGATTATGTGATTTAAGCGCTGTGCGCTCTACGAGATATTGATTATACTGTTTGCGCCTGTGCGCCTTTAATTTGAATTAAGCAGATTTGTGAGAAGATGCCGGGAGCCTCGGTTTTATTAGCCTTTATTTTCGTAATCTGTTTCTGGATCAATCTAGCGCATAAATCTTTCAAGTAATTTTGCGCCGATTAGCGTGCTAATTAGCTTTATAAAAAATTTGTTCGATCACGCTTTTAGGAAAAAAGTCACGACAATTCTTCCGCATTATTCTTCGTTTGTCTTTAGCAATAAACCAGGCCGTACACAGTCTTAAATCCACTGTGCCGCATTCGTTTGTTACGTCCATTAGTTTCGTTTAAAATTTCAATCGCAGCCCAGTTATGCGAATACCTTTAAACCTCTCGGCCGCGCGCGTTTTCCCGAGCAATCGAAATTCTCCTCCTCCTCCCTCCCGAGATTGAAATTCATTTGAATTACATCAGCAGCCAGCGGCTCTTAAGCACTCGGCGATCTCTCTCGGCGAGCTTTGTATCACTCTCCTCCTCCGAATCCATAATCCGTCGCGCGGGCAATGTATATATGCGCGAGGATCCCCCCTCGCGGCATCCCCGTCGTAAAGCAAAGAAGCCCTCTCCCCCTTTCCTCTTTCGGCGTATAAAGAGAGACTCGAGCGCGGAGCTGAAATGGAATCCCGCGCGATAAGAAAACGGCGAATCGGCATGGCAAATCCTCAAGGCCGGCTTTCCCTCTTTTTGCGCCACGGTAAGCTCTCCGCGCGGAGATCGATTAGTCCCTCTCGCGCGCGTTTTATCTCCCGGCGCGCCTCGCGAACCGCCGCGCGAGGGAATGCGAGCGCGTCGCCGATGCCTGTTTTTTTTTTGTTTTTTTTTTTTCATCGCCGGGGACTCCCCGGATGAGCGCGTATTGCGTTTTTTTTTAAGCCTGGGGGAAAAGGACGACGCTTCTGTCGGCTTTTCCGCTCGCTTTCGCTGGATGCTTCCGAATGGATTCCGGTTGTTGATCTCGAGGATATCGTTGTTGCGTACTTATTTTGGTAAAAAAAAGTTGAAGGATGGAAGTGGTGCGTTGAAATGGTAGGATGGAAAGCGGAAAAATAGCAATTTCACGATAGAATAAACGAGGAATGCGAAACGTCGGATAATATTTCCCTCCTCGTTCCGTGCTTTGATAAGCTCTAAACAGATATATATTTATTACAGAGTACACGTAGTAAAGTCAAGCATGATCTCGTGCTTAAAAAACAAGCGTAAAAGCGCGCCGCGGTGAAAAGCTCTTCGCATTGTAAAGTATCCGCATTCTATCTCGCGAAACTTTAACGTTCGCTTTTCGCTTAAACTTTAATCATCGAAAAATATTGATAACAAAAATATATAAAATATTCATCCTGAAACATGGTATCGTAAAATTTCGCATGAAACGTCGTCCTGTGAAAAAGAGTACGGCGCATCTTCTTGCTTGTAACGTCAATCATAAAATTCCAGGTACAAGCCATCATCTCTCTCGCGCGTCCATTCGGCGTCTGTATTTGCCCTTCGTCGCGGCGCAAATATCGCAATAAACCCGTTGAAAATCTCGGGTGGCTGGGTGCGTATAAAGGCCGCGCGGCGGTCCCCCGGCCGTTCATGAATTATTTCGCAACAAATTACCCGCAGCCGGGCGACGAAAGTCAGTGCCAGTCGCGCGCGCGTTACCGGCCCCTGTTTTACGAGCCTCTTAAATTTGCGAACTTTCGTCGCAGCCGCGCGCTCGAGAGAGTGAGAGAGCGCCGCGCGTTACTTGCACTTTTCAGCCCGCGGGCTGTGCGCGGGGCCCATTTACTTTTACTCGCCGAGGGAGAGAGGAGGAGGGGGAGGGGAGGGGAGAGAGAGAAAAAGCGCAGGTGCAACGAACGAGCGCGCCCGTGAATTTTCGAGGTCTGACCTTGCCCTTGCTCCGCGCGCGGTGTTGTTCCTCTCTCTTTCGCCGCGGCGCGCGCCTCGGCTGCGATGTATCCCTGGGCCGGTTGTTACGCAATATTGTTCGTGCGCCTGCGGTGCGCGCATGAGAATTTCCGGGTGCCGGGCGATGACGAGTGAACACGGCTCCCTTTCTCTCTCTCTCTGGCTGGCTTCCTTTTTTTCCGAGAATTCGAGATGTTGCCTTAATGAGATAACTCGTTACGGGGTGATGAGATAATCGCGCAAGGCTGCTTGTTGTTTTTAAACGGACGGGGGGCTTGATATAACATAAAGATAGGAAATGGGCTCGAGAGCGATGATTATTTGGTGTTTTCACTTTTACAGAGAATCTCGTTAAAATTGAATGCAAAAATTATTCACTTTGAAGATCCAACGTTGAAATTAATCGTTCATTTCAGCCTTACATCAAACTAATTAAAAAGATCAGATATCGCCAGGCTTCAGTAACCAACAGATACGCAATATTTTCCCCGTTGCATCACGATGACGTCTCTGGCAGAAACTCAAAAGTAACACTTAGAGGCGCAGCGATCGAAACGGCGAAGCCAGCCATCGTCCCAGGCTCGGTTTTACGTCTTTACGGACGGTTAGGTCAGTTTTTGCCCGGTCAGAATTTTTACCGCCTTTCCCGCTCTCTCTCTCTCTCGACAAAAGCCGCGCGGGAAAATTTCCATTGAAAGTGGCCCCGATAGGACGTGCATGCATCAGCGCGGGACATTTACCCCGCGCTCATAAATTTCGCGTCCCCGGGCAGCGCGAGAAGCGAGGCCCGAGAAAGAGACGAGAGCCGATGTGCCTCGGCTGCTGCTTCTGCTGGCCACGGACACGCCGATACGGAGCGTGAATGCTCCCGTGATATACATTCAGTCAAAGTAAATGGACCTTTCATGTAAACGATGTACCTACCCCGCGTGCTGCGGAATTTTCACTGTCTGATTCTTTTTGGTCGGTGGGAAATGGCGGCGCGATTTTGGGGTCCTGGCGCGTTTAGTTGGTTAATTATGGGAAAGGTAACAACGAGTGCGTGGAAGGGATTAGTTGTTTCTAATTCTGCTTTCGTTCCGAGGACGAACCCATAAAAGTTTAACGAAATCATTTGCTTTGAATAAAAGATGTCTCCTGCAAACCAGAAAAAAAAGCACAAAATCCAAGGCACACAAGGAAGAGAGAGAGAGAGAGAGAGAGAGCAAGTGCAGAAGCTCGGCCCCTCGTACACATTCCGCTTTTTAAGAAAGGGCCGCGCGTCTAATTAACACGAGTAAACACGCGGAGCCCCGCACTCGGTGGAGCTCGCACGAAAACCAGGAGAAAACAGGCCGGAACAAGTCGGTTAAAGTCAGGAGGACACTCCAGCCTTCCTTCTTTCAGGCCTCCTCCTCGAAATAAAGCAAGAAAAAGCTCGGGCTCGAGCGAGCGGGGAAAGAAAGAGCCCGCAGCAGCTGCGGCGGGCAGCCGGGACAAGCAAAACGCCGCTAATAGTCGGCTAATAGGCGCCCTGTCTCCCGCGTCTCTCTCCCGGGCCGCGGCGCCGGATAAGTGCGCCGAGGAGGAGTTCCCACGCAAAAATTCCGATATCGGCCGCGCGCTAATTTCGACGGGATCCCCCCCCCCATCTCGACGGACCCCGTTTTCGAAGCCGTAGGGGGGACGCGTGCGTGCGAGGTGCGCACCGTCATTAAAATCGTTAGGGGACTTTGTAAGAGGCGCTGCTCTCGATGCTCGGGTGTATTAAGGGGCCGGGCAAATTGGTGTGTGAACATTATCGTTTTGTGCATAATTCCGTTAATTGACCGTCCGTCGCGCGCGTTTCGCGCGCTTCGTTTCTTTTCGCCCGACGACGACGTTAAAAATCATTTTGCAACACATTTAGTCGGGGAGGCTCTTAAGGCGCGTCGTAATGGAGGGCTCGACTGGATATTTTAGCGAAATAATAAACGTTGTAATAACAGTCCTCTCTCTCTCTCCCGCTCTCTTTTTAGCGCTTGTAATTGCCTGAAAGAGGCTAAAAAAGGGGGGTTAAATCGCCGTCCTCATAGACGCGCATCCGATCGATTTTTTCAACGAGTCTCTCTCACTCCCAAAAAAACCAAAGAACACGCCCGTCGAAACGTCCGTCGCGCGCGCGAGGGGCGTTGGACTCGAGCGCGCGCGCGCGCGTGTACGGCTAACGATGTAATGGATTTAGCTCATTACCAAGCCCGGGGAGAGAGAGAGAGGATCGTTCGCGCCTTCGTAGCTTTACACGTGTATCCAAGGACGCCTCCTTCGGGCACGCTATTCATTGGCGTTTTTCTGCGCGCGAGCGAGCGATTTCTCGCTCTTCTTCCCCGCGCTCGCGCGCGCGCGCGCGTCGTCCCGCCTCTTTTTCGCCCTTTTCTCTCTCGCTCTCCTCCGGCGCACCGAGAAAGCTCTCCTCGTGTATAGAGCCGCGCAGCGCGCGCGAGCAAAGTCCCGCCGAGGCTACGTGCTCCTTTTACGAGGGGAGAGAGAGAGAGAGAGAGAGAGCCCTCGATCCTCCTCCTTTTGCGCTTTAATCGTAATATAATCGTATGTGCGTTATTTTTGAGAGTAATTCTATTCGAGCGTCGTTCGCGGGCTGTTAATTAACTGCGGGGATGCCCCTTTTTTCCCGGAGACTTATTAATTTCGGATTTTTGCGCGGGTTTGATTAACAGGTGCTTTGCACATACTAGTTATTTTCGTTCCTCTGTAACTTTTATCGAGCGTCCTGGTTATATTTTCACCTGTTGGCTGGGTCAATTTTTAAGTTTCTCAACGGAGACAATCAATAATCCGCAGAGATCCATATTTTTGCGAGGAAAAATCCGTTTCCCCTCGGTGGCATCTCGACATAGTTCAGCGCTAAAAGAAAGGCTCGACTCCCAAAGAAGCGTCGGCTTTCGTTCTCGGTGGCCGGCATTTTCCCTCCGCTCCTTTGTCTCCGGCGCAGCGAGGGAGAGATATTCGCGGGGGGGAAGGGAAGGAAGGGGGAATCTTCTCGTCATATCGCACGAGCGGAGAGCCCCTCCGTATATAAATTCGCGGCCAATCTCATCTGCTTCTGCGCGAAACTCGCCACGAGAAGTCGTCTCGGACTGTCCCGGGGCTGCTGCTGCTGCTGCTGCTTTCGGCTTCTATCGAGATCGAGCGCACCTCATTCCGATTTCTTTTTTTTTTTTACTCTTGCTGTTATGAGAATTTTGCCTCCGCGGCGGGGGCTGATATTTTTGCACGGGAAATGTGGTATTTCGAGGGGAAGGTTGTAATGGTGATGGCTCGGAGGAAAATCGGGGACAACTTTTTTTCCGGAAAAGTATATACTTAACTGTTGGCAAGAAAGTTAAATTAAGTGAACTCGAAGGTCGTTACCAAGATAAGCTTTGCTCTTTTTCTGTTGAAACGTAATAATTATGATTAGTTCCGATTAAGAGAGTAGTTGGTAAAACCCTTTTCCCGGGAAAGAAACTTCACTTCCTTATGCAGAGGACCAAATAGAAATAAGCCAGATAATGTATTTCTGCAAAAGCGTCTGGAACTGATAAGACGAGCGCAAAACGTAAGGGGAGACTTCAGAATTATATAATATTGCGCAGGATAAAGTGCGTAATTGTGCGGACGAAAAATAAAGGCACAACTTTATATAAGACGGGGGTCTCTAAATGCCTTAAATTTCTCACCGCTAATGGAAACGCGATTACCGAAACGAAAAAATCGTAATGCGCCAAAGTGCTTGGTCGACATTTATCGGGCGTTTATCGCCGCCTAATAGTCGCCTTTTTAATTAAACAGCTTCATCATCCTCGAGAACTGTACTCAAAAGAAAATCAAAATCCGGAAAACGAGCGAACAGTTAGTAAATTCAAAAATAAATAATTATACTCGCAGGCTGCTTATCGCTCGCGGCTCGGTGGTTCAGCCGTAGTTCCCGAGGTAGTTTTCTGTCAAGACGCGCACACACTCACTTTGAAAAGGGCAGATGCGCCCGAAGCTACCCGGGGGGGATAAAGAGCCAACCACCACGAGGATCGCAGGGGTTATTATTTATATTTGAAATTTAAATACTCGATTTTTAATTCGCGATTCGCCGCGGGTTGGTTTTGAAATTCCATTCTTTTTTTATTTGGAATTTTGTTTAAACTACAAGCTTGGCGATGCATTGTAATTAGGGCGCGGGATGGATTTCTCGTCGTATATTCTGACACATTACCGTGTAATTTAATTTAAGTAATTGTGTACACGATGTATGAATAATATTTACATTCATTTACAATGATTTTGTAATGCGAGCGAGAAATTGGAAACTGTAGTTAAAATTATGTAGAAATATAATATACCTATTGCTCGGTATGGGGGAACGCCGAGAAAAATTGAAAAGTTTATTAATATTTATGAATTGTGTTACTTATTATGGAAAAGTCTTTAAACATGGAATAAGCAATTCTTCGCGAAGTTTAATTAAATCTTCGATATTTATTATCTTCCTACTGCATCGACAGACATGGTTTCTTTTTTTTTCTTAACAACAGATTCTTTCTTCAAATTAAAGCGATCTGTTTTAATAAATCTACTCTTCTCGATTTTCATGCAAGAATTATAAAACTTTCATTAATTTTCCTACCACCAATTCCAAATCCGCGCAAAAAATCTAAAATCCTTCCATCGAACGAGTAGACCAACAATTACCCGAGACAAAAATCCAGTCCACCCCACCCATCGAAAAGTCCCCCCGGAGCCGCTTTTCCGCGCGTCGCGTCGCAAACAATTACGTCGTTCGGGGGGGTGCAGCCTCAAACAACGTCGGAAGTCTGAAAACTACCGCGTCGCGGTCAGCTAATCGAGTTGCAGGCAGCTCTCTCTCTCTCTCTCTCGGGCAGAGCGCGCACCGCTTATCAAGCCCCTCCCGCGCGCGCGCGCGCTCCCGAGTGCACGCAGAGAAGCGTCGGCAGGAGAGGCACACAGCAGATCCGCGGCGGAGTTCGATAGCCTCTTAAAGCGCGCAACGTATTATAAAACACCTGTAAAGGCTCGCGCTCTCGCGGAGGCAGCGGCAGCGGCAGCAGCAGCAGCAGCTCGGCTGCCAGCAGGAGCAGCCTGGCTCGTATATATTTTTGTTCTGCTTGTCCGGTGCTATCAGCGAGGGGACGAGAAAAACGCCGCGTGCATATACAGCAGCGGCAGCGGCAGCAGCAGCAGGCGCGGCTGCCTAGCGCCTATAATGCGCCTCATCTCGGCCGGTGAGGAGGGAGGGAGGGGGAGGGGGGGGCAACACACATGGCTTTCCGATGGTCGTTTACCCGTGCCGGAGCCCGGCTCGAGAGTGACGACGACCCCGCCCGCCTCAAGGACACCCTCGGACACCACACCACACCGCGGAGAGCCGAGAGAGAGAGAGAGGATTCACTCGGCCAAGCGCTACTCCACTACTCCGCACTCATTCGACATGCTTCTTGCGCGTAATTCTCCCGGGGCCTTTTTTCTCTTGAGGCTGCGAGGCTGCCGTTTGCAAAAATGGGCCTCTCCGGACGCGGGGAAAGCTGACGCTTTTTTTTTTGCGCGCGCGAGCGAACTCATTTGTCGAGGTATTTTGGAGGCTGATTCGGAGGTTTATTTATATTTTCGAGGTGGAGCGTCGAGGGTTTATTGAAATCAAAACGATAAATAGTGCACGCGGAAAACGAAGTTTTAGTGTTAATTTTAGGAAGCTTACTTTTACAACGGCGTTGAACTGAAATAAAAATGTGCATGTTTTATGCTTTAGAAGATATTATTTTAGGTTTAATGCTTTTGTTTAAAACAAGCTTTTATCGGAAAATCTTTTTTATTGGAACTTTTGCATTTTGAAGGATTATTATTAAAATACATTGGAAAGTGGAGCATCGACATTCCTACCACTCTTAAATAAAGAATATCAAACAGCACCTTTAAGGCAAAACTACAAATCTCATTTCCAGCTAAATCAGATAAAACCACTGTGTTTCAATAAAAGCCTCGCGTCTATACGTCCCCGGTCTTTCTTTCCCCCCCGCCGATCAGAAAAAGCCCTGAAAATCCATAAACTCGCTCTCTTCCACGAAGTCAAAATCAGCCTCGGCCGCGCGGAGGCTTCGCACTTTTTCGCCCTCGGGGGGGGCGAGCGGAGGGAGCCTCCGTAGAAGGGCCGTAATCGAGCCTCGAATAAACAAAAGCTCTCGGCGACGTATATATATATCCCTCTCGACGAGCGAGAGACGTTGATCGGAGGGAGAGGCGCATTGTGCGCGCGCGATGATTTCGCCGCTCTCGACCTCTCCGATATATACCGATAAATCTCTCTCTCTCTCTCCCCCGTCGGCGGCTTTCCCTTTTTGCGCGCGCGATGGCTTTTTGCCCCGGCTATCTCGCGGATTTCATTGTCCGGCGGCGATGCGTCAAACGCCGACAGGCCGACGCTCCGAATATAGACGAGCGCGCGGCGCGCGAGCTGCAGAGGTGACTCTTCTCGCCGAGGAGAGGTGACGCTGTTTAATTTCGCTAAACGCCGTGATTTATGGAATGATTTGTTGCCGCGCCGAGAGGAGATGGGAAAACTGCCCCGAGGAGGCGCCTGATATTCTGTGAAATATGAAATGTCTTTCCGCCGGTGGATTGCTGTTTTTTTTTTTTTTTTTTTTTTGTTTTTTTCCGGGAGAAAGTTTTGCTCTCGCGACTGCTGATTTACGGCTGTTCATAGTTTTACTTGGCTTTGCTCAAAACGAGCCCTTTCGAGTCGAAGATGCTTCTCTGTAAACAAGGTTATTGAAGGTTTCGAGCTCGTAAGTGGCGTAAGAACTTTTAGTATTGTGAAGGGTGTCGGATTTTTCAAATTTTTTGTAGAGAACAAATTATGCTGTACAGTCAATAAAGCTTACTATTTGCGATTACTGCTTCAGTTAAAACGCAAATTTAGTGTGAGAGTGCAGGTCACACTTTTTAGTACTATTTAACGCTTTCAAAGATTTAAGTTATTTACAAAATTCTAAAACATTAATTTCAGCTCCATAAATAATTCAGTCGAGAATAGTGCTATACATAAGATTTTATAAAAACAAGTGAAACTGGAGGAAACGGGCTATTACGAGACCGGAAAATACTAATTTGTTTGAAAATATTACAAATAATTTTGGAACAAATGAATACTTTCCGGTTCTGAACTCGAGTTCTTTTCTTTCTCCAGTTTCATTTTCTTTTTTAAACCAGGACTATGTGAATTAAATAACACTATAGAATCCTATAAAAACGTATTTTTTCCAAAGTAAAATAAATAATTTTCCTCCACCCAAAAGATGAATTATCAAAATCACTGACTTTCCACAAAACCCAAACCCCCGCTGCGTCAGCTCGAAAAAGCACTCGTTCCCCCAATCGTCCATCGAGCATTCTTCTTCGCCTCTGCTCCGTCAACGAAGCGCGAAACGCAATTACGCCGTAATCGGCCGCGGCGCGCGCTCCGATTGCGCGCCTTTACGCAATCGCGTCGACTCCCACGCGGGAGAGGCTGCCTCTTTCTCCGTCGGCGGGCATCTACTTTCTCCGTCGGCTCGCGGCTCTCGGCTGACTTTACCCTTGAAACGTGGCAACCTTGCCCGTGAACCGGCCGCGGCCGACACGTTCACGTAACTCGCGCGCTCGCGCGCGCGCCCAAGGTGCGTCGACCTCCTCCGCTGGCTCTCTCTCTCACTCTGTGTACGTTTGCGCAACCGGGCGAGCGAACTTTCTTTTTCTTCGTTCTCTCTCTCTCTTGGGGGACTTTTGTTTTTGGCTTCGGCGAAAACTGCTGCCGATCTCGGTTGGGTTGTTCTTTTTTTTGGGGGGGTTTTAGAGCGGCGTAATTTAATTAGCGAGCTCTTTGTAGTTTTCGATCGACGTTTTTCGCACTTTGACGTTTTATGTAGGAATATGACTGAGGTATGTGCGAGCGGAGTGTTAGTCTATGCAGCTGCGAAAGTTGAACAGTCTTAACGCGTAAATGCAATAATATCTGTTATCCCTGCAAATAAAAGTTCAATTAAAACGCTGATTTGATTGTGCTTTTGAGGTGAAATGAATATTTATTGCATTCAATAAATGACTTCTTTTATTACAGACAAAAATGTATAAAAGTTAAGGATTATTCTTGATAGCAAAACCATTTATTTATTTATTTATTTATTTATTAACCAGAAATGATACAATAAAAATTGATACATAATGCAGCTAACATCAGTATATACAGTAAATATATTCGATATAGCATAGCATTCTATAGAGGAGCATATAGTTCCTGTACATACCATTACGCAACATATTTAGAATTATTAAAACTTTTAATTGAATACAGAAATTCAGTTTTTATACAAAGTTAAAGAATATGTTTTTAATCGTAACTAAAAGACTTAACCAATGGAAGCATTTTTCGTGAAAAGTAGTTTTTGAAAATATATAACTATCACTATTTTATTTAAAATATTACATTTTTTTTTGAGAAACAGCTAAAAATTAGTCAATAAAAAGTGAAAAAAATAAAATATTCAAAGCTAAAACATTTTCTCATCCCAGACTGCAGAATTAACTACGAATTTCGTCGAAATTTATAGCGGAGATCAGGAAGAGAAGTGGCGAGAAAACGAAAGCCTCGCAGGTACACTGCACTTTTTCACCCGTCACGAGGAGCGTACTTGCAATTCCGCGCTACAAGAATCGTCGGACGTTTAACCTCCCCCCTTCTCATTGTCAAGTTTCCTACGTAAAGTCGATCGACGTTTAGCGCCGATTCTCGCGCCGGAAGGAACGGAGACTACTCCTTCCGTCAGGATGTTCCTCTCCTTCCTCCCAGTCAGGCCTAATTGAGAGCAATCCGGACGGCGAGGAGAAATAATTACCTTCCCTCGTCAAAGCGTTCGTGCAAAAAAACGTTTCCCCGTATTAGAATTGAATAAAAATACCTGGAATTTTCCATTATTTCCTCTCGAATCGCCTCTCGGCGTATTAATCCTGTTCCCGGCGGGGACAATCATCGCGCTCTCTCTCTCTTGCTTCTAATTAAACCGACAATAACAGCCGTTTGAATTTCCTACCTCGACTGCAGTCCCTTAGCCTCATTAATCCAAGTTTACTCTCCGCGATTCCCTCGGCGGGGTCTCGAGAAAGAAAAAAAAAACACAATAAAATAACGAAAAAAAAAAACAAAAATTCAATCAGCGGAACGGTATACAGCCGTGGCGTATAAATTTCGCGGATTAATATTGCCGGCGCGACCGGCTCTCTCTCTCTCTCCTCTCGGTGCTTCTAATTAAACGATTTACCGGGCCCCGCACGCAACGCGCGCAGCGCCGGTTAATAACAGGCCCCGGCCTGGCGCGACGCGCCGCCACTTACAAGCCGTTTAGCTATCGTGTCCCGGTATCGATGCGACCGGGGGGAGGGGGGCAGGAGAGAGAGAGACTAATGGCTCATTATGGGGCTCCCGTGTGCGCGAGCACGGAGCGCATTGCTGGCAAGGTCGCTCTGGTCAAGGGCTCCTCTCTCTCTCTCTCTCTCTCTCTCTCGTGGAATGCTTCGGAAAAAGCGGGGCCTGCTCGGCGGCTCGGATGCGCGGGCTCTCGTTGCTTTTTGATTGCTTTTTGGCATTCTTCGCGAGGCTCTCGCGAGGGAGAGAGAGAGAGCGGGATTGCCTGATTTCGGTTTTTGCCGTATGAGAGAGCCTGCAGGTGGACGCTGAATATTCAGTGCCGAGGTTTTTTTTAGGGGTCGGCCGATGGGAAGGCGCACGCTTTGTGCGCGTATTAATTTCATTAAGCTTTTTATCGGCGGCTTTGTTAATGGCGCGCGGCGTTCGAAGTTTTTTCGAACTTCTTCTCGGTGTGTATCGGATATTATTAGAAATTTTGCGAAGCTTGTAAATATCGCTTTTCTCGATTTAATGGCCTGAAGATATAATTTTTGAAGTTTGAAGGAAAATTAATTGGATGCGAGGGAAAATAAATTAGCAGCGAAGCGCAAGAAGTACAAGAGTCGAACAAGTTTAAAACAAACGTCAGAATGAAAAACGGCTTAAAAAATTGAAATTATAAATAAATTGATCGCACTTGAGTATTATTTTTACCTAAACACTATATAAGCTCTGGTAGTATCGTTAAGAAGGTTTTTAGCCAATTTTAAGCCAGTTTTACACTTAAAAATCGTTTTTTTTTTCAAATAACTAAATACGTTTGCTCGTGAATATTTTACTGTAACATATTTTATCTCTCAAGATGATCCTCCAACAGTTTTTATTCAATTTAGGCATAAATTCCATCTAAAAATAGCTAGAACTGGTTACAATTTCCTACTCGGCAGCAACAGTCGCTCTCGACATCAAATCCACCTTCCGGTCTAAAATTCGCCGTCGACAAAGTCAGCCGCGGCGCGCACAATAGCCTCGCGCGAAATCCTTCTCACCCCTCCCCCCTTTTCAATAACAGCGCCCATCTTCGGGTTCTCTCTCGCTAAGGGCGCCTTAGAAACGCTCCTCTCGCGGGTTCTCAAGCGGCTCGTCGTCGGCGGGGCCCCATTGAAAATCGAGGACTGTGAAGGCGCGCGCATAATCCCGAGCGCAGCAACAGCCAGGCAGCAGCGAGCGCGCGACAAGTCGCGCCGGGCTATTACTTATGCACCGTCGACCGAATATACACGGACGCCTAACGCGCCGCGGCCTCTCCCCTCGTAGTTCTCAGCTCTCTCTCTCTCTCTCTCTCTGCGAGGCCGAGGCGTTGTTTATAGCTACGGTGGCCCTAACACGCTCTCGAGCACCCGGCCGATCCGTATCTCGCTCTCTCTCTCTCTCTCTTCTGCGCGCGCGCGCTGATTAATTATTTGCATACCGGCAGGGGCGTGCCTCTCCGGGCCTCTCTTCCTCGTTCGCAGGCGATTCGAATGCCATTTCGAGGCAATACCTGTTTGCTCTCGATATTCCGCTCGTCGCCGCTTTTTTCCGCGGGCCACAGCTGCTCTTTCTCTCTCTCTCTCTCTGCGTTTCTCCGCGCGGAGGAGAGAGGAGGAGGGTTATACCGTTACGCCAGCCGCCGCGGCTTCTTTTTCGCCCTGCGTGCGAAGTCCTTCCTTTTTTACTCGCGGGGCTGCGCCGTGTGAGCTTCGCATATCAGCCGGGCGCGCCGCCGAGAGGATTATTCCGTTCGTTCCGGGCCTTTTGCTTTTGGTTTTGTTTCGGAGAGCGTGCGGGACCATTGCCGCCGCTGCTCTCTCTCTCTCTCTCTCTGTGTGTTTAGATGCTGATGGAAAAGGTTGGGAGTAACGGGAGGTACGAACGGTATTTAGAGGCCCCGATTTTTCGACCCGCCGCCGCGCTCACTTTGGATTACTTCAAATCGGAAATTTAACGCGCTATTATCGAGTGCTGAACCGAGGTGAAATGCCGGCAATTATAATTTGGAAAAACTCCGACAAACATCCCTGACAAAGGAAGGCGGAGCCCCGTAAAAAAGCAGACCGCCAGGAAAGTAGAAAAAAGTCAGTTTAGTCTGGCGGCCGCGCGTCGGTCCGCGTTATTAATACTCGGGGCGATAGAAACGAAGACGTTCGCACTCCGTTCCCGACGTCCCTTTTGTCTTGGCTCTCGCGCAACCGATCATTAACAATCACACCTCAACCCCCCGGGGGTGGGGGGGCATTTCATTTCGGAGGAAAACCGCGCGCGCGCCCGAGATAACAGCCGCGGGAAGAAAGGATCGCCGCGGCCGAAACCGCCAATTACGCCGCGTTTTTTTTTTTTTTTTTCAACGGGCAGTGGCGGGATATTACATCTGACGGCGTCGGCGAGAAAAATGGCCGGTTACAAAGGGAAAAGAGACGCGACGCGCGCCGTGAGAAAGAAAAGTCGGCGCGCAGTGATAAAGGGTAAATTAGCGTTGTTTAAGGGAGCAATTGCGATACGGAAATTGAGGGTTCGAGATTTCGCTTGTCAGGCGTTGGAAAGGAAATATGTAATTGCTCGTCGAAAAGGGAAGTTTGAAATTTTCTTCGTTAAATTTTTGCCGGCTAAGAAAAAGAATGGTTTTTTTATGATTATCGCTTTAATTATTCGACTGAAATCGTCGCTGCGCGGAATGTCGGTTCTTCGATTTTGTCTCCCCCGGCAGCTTATTAATTATCATAAACCAAGCCGCGTCTAATTATCGGTCGAATTAATTTGCGCGCGATTGATAAATATCATTATACGGGGCTAATTAATTGGACTGCCGTCGCGCTTAAACGCATTTTAATTGAAAGCCCGCGGAGATTAATCGACTCTCGATCGCGCGAATATTCCGGAGCCTCCGCGGAGAGAGAGAGAGAGAGAGATTAGATTGAAGCCGAGAAACGAATTAAATCGATCGGCTCGGGAATTTACAGCTACATATACGCTTCTCCGCGCAAAGCGCCAGAAAAGAAAACGGACAATAATCGAGGCGACGACGTTTGAAGTTTGAATTATGTGTAGGGAAAAAGAAACGATAAGTGACTGGGTGCCCGGAGTCGGCGGCAAATTGACATTCGCTTCTCGAATGTTGCTCGCGGCGGGTGATTAAGTGAGTCGATTGAAATCGAATATTAACCGTTTTATTTAGATTACGAACGGCTGACTTTGTAGTTTGTTTTATGCGCGCTTCTTCCTATTGCGACTTCAAAATGTTTCTTCTTTTTTTTCTTTTTTTTTACTCTCGGCGAGGAAGATCGAATGCTTGAAAGAATATCGAGTGGCGGGCGAACGCGTTTAAATTCAAAAGTAATTTATGGTTTGGAAATTGAATAATAAATTATTGTTTGCTGAAAATAAGCATATTTAATTTATCGAGTTAATAATTTAATCGAAGGCGTCGTTCGTTTCTTTCGTATTTCGTGTAGCAAATTTGAATTTTCAAAAGGATTTATTCGATATTAAAATTGCAGAATTGAAAAACTGATAATTTTAATCGTTTCAATCAACGTTTTCGATTGCAATCTCAATCCAGCAGAAAAAAAAAATCACAAATTCCTAAACCGAAAGGCACTAAAATAGCGGCTGCAAGCGGCGCGATCGCGGCTTTTTTTCAACCGCAATTTTCGCAATCCGAGCGCATCGCCGACTCTCGATCATTCACTCCTGCCGGGTCCCCGGCAATTATTATCACTCGCTCCTCTTTCCGCTCCTCTCTCCGATCGCCGTCTAAATTTGCAATCGCCACACGATCGCGCCTCGCTTTAATGGCTCGCTAATTACGCGCCAGTCGATTCGGGCGGGGGGCGCTAATTGCCCGAACGACAGGCAAATTGGCGGCCGTCGATGAATTATGTCGGTCCGCGCGGCGCTGGAAAACTGCGGAGAGAAATCGCGCGCGAAAGCTCTCTCGAGCTGCGCGCTCTGTTATTTGCGAATTAGTCTTTAATGAAGGTTCGACTTCCGAGCCAGAGTCGATAAAAGCGCTGCGAGTGAGATGTCATGGACGGGTGATTCGTATGGAGTCGATAGAGCTTTCGCGATGAAGAGCTGAGGGCTACTGAAGCGCTGATAGATTGCTGCGGAGAGCTTTCGAGGATGTCGAATCGAATTGAATTTTCTGCGACGAGGTTTATAGTTTGTAAATTACTTCTGCGATTTGATAGTGGACGAGTTATCTGAATGAAGCGTGTTTATGCGGGTTCGTTAATCGTTTCCAAAGCGTTGGGTAGAGATTTTGTTTATTATTTTTTAGTACGAAATATGCTCGTTTTGAAAAACTTTGCAAAAGAAGTAGAAACCTGACGGAATATGAAATATTAGCAACGATGAAACTTCTTTTCCTAGCTATTTTTTTATTCTTCTACCAGGAAATAATTTAGCAACTTGCCACTCTTCTAAACAACTAAAAATACAGGATTATACAGCACTTCGTTCCATTTCCAAACCCAGAAAACTTCCTAATGATAAATTCCAATCAAAGATCCCCATTGATTCCCGCGCAACGATCCGGTCCACCCATTCCGTCCTCCCGCAAAACGAGCAGAAACAAAAAACCGGCCCTATTTACCTCTCGCCCGTCGGCGGGATTAGAAAAATAAAAAAAAAATACACCTGCAGGCAATGCCCGGCGAACCCGCATCTCTCTCCCGCGATCCTCGATCCCCCCGGCCGGAGTCGCGACTTGGTGCAAATTCCGCGATATATATATATATATATATATGTATCCTCCCTCGCGAAATCGGCGCGTATCGATCGTTATCCGTCGACTGTCGCCGGGGCGTGGCAGGGAAATGAGGATGTTACCCCGCCGGTAGGCTAACGGAGCTCTCTCTCTCTCTCTCATACTCTCTTAACGCGCGGCGTGGCTCGTTACTTTTCTCGTCGGCGCCGTAAAGTACCAGAGCTTATGGAAACTCGCTGGATTTCGATTGTTGGGCCCCGGCGGAATTTCCCCGGGTAACGGGGCTTATTATTTACGGAGATGACGGGGCTTTTGAGTGAAAAATGCAGTTTTTACGATTGTTTATTTACGGGCTGATTTAGTGAGGGCCTTTTATCGGGACCGTCGGGTGACGCGGATTGAAGTCTCTAATTGGGGTGGGATGAGTATTTATGGGAGGGCTTCGGGAGGGGGTAAAAAAAGGCGTTTGAATTTGATTAAATATTTTACGTCCGGGAAATAAAACGTTTTATTAACAGTGTAATGAAAACGTTGATTCCGAGTTTACGGCCGCTTCGTTTTAAGCGCGTGTAAAATATGAATGCGCATTTAACACCTTTACCGTCTGTCGTTACTAAAATGTATACATATTATCAACGGATCGTAAGCAGTTTCAGCTAAGCTCGCCTCGCAATAACCCAATAATCTCGATGTACACACTTCTGCAATCTTTCCTCGACCAGACCTCGTCGTCAACCCAAAAACGAAAATTCCCGCGGCGAGGTTTCTCCCACACTCGTCGCGTTGTCGAAACGTGAGAAGCTCGGCCCGCGCGCGAAAAAAGGAATTACCATCGAATCGGCCGCGACGAGGAAGCGAGAGAGCTTCAAGCTCTCTCTCTCTCTCTCTCGCGGATGGGCCCGAAAGATAAGCGGCGGAAAGTCGGCCGCTCGGCCCACGCAGCTCACCGGGTCAGCCTCGCTCGTTTCATGATGTACGGCCGCCGCGCCGGCAAACGGGGCCCCGTTATGCGCAAACTTGTTAGTCATATACGCGCGAGCGACACCACCGCCGGAGTCCAGCCTCGCCGCGTGTGTCGATGCGATCGCCCGACGTCGGGAGAGTATATGAATAGCTGGGATGGGCCCCGAGAGAGAGAGAGAGAGAGGCTCCGTTAAGGCCCCCACAATGGGGGCTCCGCGCGAGGATTTGTTTCGCCGGGGAAGAGCGTCTGCCTTTGCTCGAGCAAAGGCTGATTAGAAGCTATTTGTTGGGGGCTTTTTCGAATTGATGGCCGAGGCGGACAATGGATTCTCGGGCTGATCGTTGGGGTCGGCTGCGGTTGACGTATCGGTGTATTTTTATCTCGCCGCTTGATTGATTCTTGCGCGGGTCAAGCGATACATTCAAGTGGAATCGGTGAAAAACGAGCCAATTTTATTTACTATCAAACCTCAGATTGATTACTTTGCAAAAAAAAAGGACTAGCAAACAAGTCCTCTTCATTAACACGTCCGTCGAGCCAACCAAATCAGATAAGAAATCCCGTCGGATTAGCTTAATCCCACCTCGGCTCGCGATTACCCGCCGCGGAATTGCGTCGATGACGCGCAAGAATATCTCTCTCCCAGGCCTCTCTCGCCTCGGCGCCGAAAGCAGGTTAATTTCCCTCGCACGGCACCTGCGAACTCGGCGCCGAAGCACGAGAGAGAGAGCCCCTCGCGCGCACACCTTTCCAATCGATGATCGTCCGATAAACTCGTGTCATTGTGTCAGAGTGTAATTTCGCGCCCACGGCCCCGTCGTCCCTCTGCGCCTGCGCATTCCCCGGCTTTGTCCTAAGTAATGGCCCGAGTCGTCCGCGTTACGTCGACTCGGCTCTCTGTGCCGTTATGCCCCAAAGTGCAATTCCCCGCTTTTTCGTCGCCGCAGCCGCCGCCGCTGCCTTTCAAGTGCCCGTCTAGCTGGAATCCGGGACGGCGATTATTAACCCCGACGAGGCTTCATTACCGAGAGCGGCCTTTTTACGTAGGTGTCGCCTGGTACATCTTCATTTTTTTTTATTTTCCAGACAATGGGGACTTCTTTTCGGGAGGATATTAATAATACAGGCGGGATGTATTCCGTTTGATTGAAATTTTCAGTTTTTCCGATCGGATCGTGTGGTTACTGTATGTATACTCGCGGGGGGGAATATGTGGGTCAGCGGTGAAAAATTACGGGGACGCCGCGCGGAGATGAGTTATTATGGGACGATGCATCGCGATGGATGTAATCATTAATGGGGAGTGTATATGCGGCCATTGTGAGAGGCGTCTTTACCGCTGCGCACAGAAGGAAGAACCGCGTTTAATAATGCCGAGTGTTAATTGAATGTTCATTAATTCGGCGCGGGCATCAATCTTATTTAATTTCTGGGTGTATGTAGCTTCGCCGGGAATTATCTATTAAGGAAGTCCGTTTGGAAATTGATTGTCACAATCGCTTTTGTACAGCTGAATATTACCGTTTATTATGCCCGGCAAAGAGTTTTAAATAAATTCCAGAAATTAGGCTGCCCTCTCGGCACGTCAAACAAACGCGACCGCAGCCGACTATAAATTGCCAGCCGGCAAACAAACCTCCCCTCCCGTCATAAAACAATCCATCTCAAACGAGAGGCGATCCGAAAACCACCCAAGATCGTGCCTCATTCCCTCGAAATGATCCCGCGCCGATCCTCGAAGCGGCGCAGCTCCTCCTCCTCCCTTTGTGTCACTCAACTCTCTCTCTCTCTCTCAACCTCCTCGGCAGCCTCCTCCGCCTTTGCCAGCGCGCGGATATTCAGCCAGTGGCCACGTCGCGCCGTAAAAGCGGGGCGGCCGTAAAGTTAATCGCGCGGCCCGGACGAGGGCCAATTGCCGCGGATTCTCGGGAGCGTTTCGCACGGGGCTTCCCGAGCGGGGGGCATCAAACCCCGGCCGCCGATTTTCTCTCACTCTCCCTCTCGCGGCTCTCTGCTCTCTCGCCTCTCTTCCACGACGATGCTTTTACTTTTTTTTTTTTTTTCTGGGCGCTTCCAGAGCGAGGAGGAGAGCTGCCGCGAGCGATGGGGGATTTTTAGATCGGCGCGGTTTGCGGGGCTGCTCCACTTGCATAGATTTCGTTCGGTTTTTTTTGTGAAATCGAATATTTAGCTTCTGGGGGATATACAACTTGTGATTCTGAAAATAAGATATATCTTCGTGGTAGTATATTTCGCGCCTTAAGCGCGCGTAAAAAGTAACGAGAATCCCAGGCCGTTTCCTAAAGCAATTCGATTTAAAGATAAACAAAGTGGCCGCCGCGATAATCCCCGTCACAAAGTCGCGGGTCAGAAAACGAATGCATCCCACGATGCATCGCAAGCTCTCGCCTTCCGCGTCTCCTTTCCGGTCCTGCCTCCGGCGCAATCTTCTCCCGTTGCGAGCAGCGGCGGCGGCGGCGGCGGCAGGTCCCTGCATTATCCCTCGCGTGCCTCGCGCCATTTCCCTGCATCTATAATCGGCGGGGGCGCGCGTAAAACGGATAAACGGAATTCGCTTCCTCGACGAGAGAGAGAGAGAGAGAGAGAGGCGGCCGCCTAATAACGCCCGGCCAGGAAGCGATGCGATGAAAGGCGATTTTCCACCCGCCGCCGACAACCCCGCCGGTGGGAACGCCACGAGAAAAAGGATTAGAGAGAGAGAGAGAGGCTGCTGCTGCTGGCTTTCGATTATGCGCCGGTGGAATTACAGCGCGGAGAACTTGTTTGCAAAGCGTTGCCAAGAATGAAGCTGATAAGCGCCGCGCAGCCTCTCTTTCTCTCTCTCTCGCTCGGTCGTTCTTTTTGGCAGCGCTGGTCAGTGACTCCTTTTTCTTAATGAGTTCCACGTACGGAGAGAGAGCCGGGGCTCTCTCGAGAGGATCGGGGGCCGGTTGTACCGTTTCGCTCATTGATTATTGTTATTATGCAAGGAGAGGACGACGACGGGGCGGCATATCGGGATTCTCGAGAGTTTTCGACGGTCCCGTGCTTTTCGCGGAGCTGCTCCGAGCTGCGCTTATACGGACGTGTGCCGAGGTGCGAAGCGATGAATATTCATGGCCGTCGACGCGGGAGCGCCGCGGGTTCGACTTTGAGCGGAGGCGAGTTCGAAGAGTGCTGTGGGGTTATTTGCAACGTAATTTAGATTGTTTAGGCTCTATTTAAAAGAGCCGCTTTGCTCGCGCGGCTTTGACGATGCTTTTCTCTGCGAACGGCGGGCTTCTTATCAACCCGGCTGGAAAATTTGAATAATTTTCAATTTTCTCCTTCCGAGTAGCGTACTTTTTTAAAGATAAGCGGCTGAAAAGTTGGCAGTACAACTCAGTTGCATTCAAAAATATAAAACACTTCGAACGACCATAAATTCCCCCTGTTATTTTCAGCGATTAAAAATCAGTTTTCAAAATTATTCTCAAACACTTTGAAGAACCACCATTGAGCAAACGTAAAAGGCTGCTTTCCCATTCAGCCGAAGCACTTTCCTTCTAAAAGCTCCCTCGTCTCTTTTTCCAGGCAGAAAATTTCCGAGTTTAGCCTCATTAGTATACCTCGGGCCGAGTATAACCGGCGCTTTTCAAAGCGCTAAAATAAAGTTATTACGCCGAAGCTTATATTCCCGGCGCTGCTTCCTCTCGCGGCGCGCTTTGAGATTTTCGCGCGGAAGCCTATCTGAGCATTGTGTCCCGCCGCGAGATTACAGGGGAGGAAAGCGGAATTTATGTCACCTGTCGGCCGTAACGGACGTAGCCGCCGCCGTTTTTCCGGTAGCTTATATATAATCCGACGGTCGATTCGAGGGACTCGTTGGGGATGACGGTTTTTTTTTCGAGGCTAATGGGGCTTTTGGAATTTTCGAGAGAGCGGTTAACCTCCCGCCGTTAGGTGTAATTATTCCTTCATATTCTATCGGGGAGTGATTAAGGTACCGTAATTGCGGGAAATGCACGCACGCCAAGGATTGTCTTCGCGACTTTGCACTTTTGTTTATGCGCGAAGTAATGAAAAATCCACAGCAGCTGGGAAGAGAGCCGATTTGCTTTAACGTTTACGACTAAATATTACGGAGAAGAATTTCGAAATTCAGATTTACTTTTTGGTATAAAACCTACAAAATCACGGCAAAACGAGTCGCCCCGGTAACACCTCGGCTTATAAACAATTCCCCGGCTTTATATCGAGCGCTTTATTATCCTTCGGCCGGGCGTCGATTTGACGATTACCCGTCCAGGCACGAAAGCCTCGTGGGAGTCGCGTTTTTGCCTCATAAACAATACCGGCCACAAGGGCCTCTCTATCTCTCTCTCTCCTCCCTTTGTCTTATCTCCGTTTCATCCGAAGACGCCTGGCCTCTCTTAATTAGACAGTCCCGTTCGGCGCGCGCGGCCAATTAGGAAACGAGAAACGATCGCTTATATTCCCCTAAGAGCCGTCGTCGTCCTCGTCGTCTCTCGCCACTTGCAGCCGCGTGGGTTTTTCCTCGCCGCGGCAGATCACGAGGACGGATAGCCGGGGACGCGCGACCGCGTGAAATATCCCGGCTGTTTTTTCTCTTCTTTTCTTTCTTTTTTTTGCAGCGGAGATGCTTTACGATTGGGGGGGAAGAGCAGAGACTGCGAGGACGGATTAGGGCTCTTTAATGGACTCTCTCTCTGCTTTGACGCCGGGATTTGACGAGGTTTAATATATACGGGGAAGTGCAGGTGTGTGTTGCCGGATTTTATGGTTCGGCTTTGTTGCCCGGGGTAAAAAGCCCTGTCGTTTCGAAGACTAATGATCTCGCGCGCATAAAACTCGGTAAATTTGTTTAATTATCCACCGAGTTTACGATTATTCGTAGGCTTTATCTTCTGGATCAAGTCAAACCAGCCGCGAGAGCGTTTAATTTTATAGTTTAAACAAGTTTTTAAAACCCATCCTTTTCTTACACTTCTTTTTACGCGAGCCGTTTCTTTTTCTCTCTCTCCCTCTCCTACGGAATATATCAGTCCAGGCAGCGATTCGAAAAAACAGTCTCGAGAGGAACTCCAGCGGGGATATAATACCGTAAGGCATCGAATCCCGCGCGAAATCGCAGTCATCGATTAAGAGCGTTTTATAGCGGCGCCGCGAAATTACGTGCGCGCGCGAGCCTCTCGTATTATCGGCAGACGAGCCGCGGCAATGAGCGCGCGCGCGCGCGCGGAGAGAGAAAACGCGTGAGAGTCGCTCTCCTCTGGGGCCCTGTGGGCAGCGCCGCGCGTGTAAACGCAGAGAGCGCGCCCCGCGACCGCTTATCTCTCTCTCTCTCTTTCTCTCTCGCTGCCGCGGCGGAATATCGGGGATCGGACTGCCATTATTTTGATGCTTGAGCAGATATGAAAAGTGCGACCTTTGCGCGATTCTGCGAATGCTAAGTGATAGGTGGCCGGGGGATTGCTTCGCGATTATACCGGGGGATACTGGGTAAAAATGAGAAACTGTTTTTCCGGGATTTATGAGGCGCTTTTGCCTGGATCGTTTTCGAGTGTTTTGTAGGGCTGAAAAATTGAGTGAATTAGGTGCACTTTGGAAATGTTTGGGAACTTGCTTGAAAATACGACAATAAAGTAGAAAAACACTTAGAAGTTTTTATCTATGGAATTGAATAGTCGAAAACGAAAAATGCAGTAACTTTTTTTCAAGTTTATCCACCATCTTGGGCAGGAACGTCGTTCGAGTAAATTTAAACATCACGATTCCCATGCTAAAATATTCAGGCGCGCAAAGGGAGAACCGATGATGAACGAGGCGTCATTAAAAACCGAGAGTAGAATTAACCCAGATTGAGTGGTAAGGGCTTATCTCCCAATGATACTTATTAGCCCGTAATGAATTTTCGCTGCGGCCAACAAATTTTGCAACCTGCTTTTTAATGCCCGTTTCATCAAAGCGGAGGGCCGATTTGTCGGGCCCTTATCTCGCCGACAAATCGTCCTCCTCTGCGGCGCGTACGCGTCTCCATCTCTCGCGGGGGAATTTAAATAAAATCGCCGGAAATCAATCCGAAGTAAAAGCCCGTGTATCATTACCGCGGGCCCTCTCTTTATGAATATTCATAAATCGTCATCGCGCTCCGGAATGGATTCCTCGCCGCTCGCGGAATAATCGCTCCGCGAGCGGCGCGTAAACGACCAAATTAATCAGTCCCCCCCTCCCGAGAAATTGACAATCATTTATGCGGCGTTCGCCTCGATTATCCTCTTTCCCGATGCCGCTCACGCGTCCGTATAAACTCGCGCCCGAGCGAGAGGGCCGATAATAAGCGCGGTGTCCGATGCGTGCATACACTCTCCTTACGCACACTCCCACAAAAGAAAGGCGGAGGGGCGCCCTCTGCAATTATCCGGGCATATTTATAATGGCGGCCCGCGGAGAGTTATGCGACTGTCCTCCCTTGCGGCCGAGCGTGAATCATGCCTTTTTAATCGACGATTTCGTCGGCCGATGCTAATGCGATAGACGACGGGGTCCTACATCGGACGCTCACGCGCGCGCAGGCGCAAGCGCGCCGCTTCATCGCCGGGGGATTTTGCTTTTTGCGCGGCTGGGTTTAGTTCGCACGTTGAGCGTTGAACCTCTAGAGAGCTGGAAGAGGTGCGAGAGCCGAGCGGGCGATTTCAATCGCGAATACGCCTTCGGCTCGAGAACGTTTTCGTTAAGCTCGCTTTTTTGGGTGGATGTTGAGCTATTGTTAAGAATTCTAATTTCAATTAGTTCGTGATGGTTACAAAGAATATTTTTCCCGAATCGATTCTACGAGATAATCCTGAAACGAGTTTGATTCCATTTTTTTAATATAAATTGGCCTATTTCTCTAAGCTGATGACCAAAAATTTGGTCAGATACCATGCCTAAATGTAATTTTTCTTTCAGTAATTTTACGACAGTTTTCTGGTCTGGGTAAAATGGCCATGCATTGCTAATAAATTGGGCATAAACATTATATGTGGCGGCCAATTATGTAATAAAAGTAAAAAACAAACTAATCTTTGGCCTAGTAATGGACTGCAGACTCTATTTTATAATTTAATCGAAAAAAAATTGTATTAAATTTGGCGATTTACCGTGTATTTTTTGGCCATTTTTCAGGATTACATTTTTCTATCATTATTACTGCGCATAAACATACTTTGAATACCATTCAAAACGTTCTTATCTCCACCAGGCTGTAATAAACCCGCACCTATTAGCGCAATTCAAAAAGCTTGCGAGTCCACGACGGCGATCGCGCACTTTAACGCAAACCCCATAACCATTAGATCTCCGAGAGGGTTTCCGCGGGCTTCTCGCGAGAACTGTGTGCCCGCGATCGACCCGGGTGAAAAAAGGCTCTCTCTCCCCGCCCGTCGCCCCCCGATCGTGCCAGAAGCGCGGAGAGCCTTCGCGCCTCGAGATTGGCAGCGCGATTTTCGAGCCGTCGCACGCATCTCTCTCTCTCTCTCTCTCTCTCTCTCGGGGTCCCCGTTCCCAAGCCGATGAAAAGTCCCTAAGCACGATCTCCTAACGGTACGTACGCAGACACGCGCCGCGACACCTACCGGAGGCGCGTGCCGTCGAAATTTATCGGCGGGGGGAGGGGGGACGAGAGACAAAGGGCCCGGCTCGTAAATTTCGAGGTAATTGACCGACTTCGGAGGATAGGCCGCGTCGGAGATTTACGGGGGAGCGGGAGGGGGAGGATGTGTGCCACTACTGACCCGCTGCGAGAGATTAGAGCTCGGGGTTACGTCGTGACTCGGCTTTTGCCCTTGAGCCCCTCTGCCTTTTATTGCGCGCTAAATTCGTTTTAGATGATTGACCGATCTGGGACAGTCTGGGCTGCGCGCGCGGGCGTTTTTCTCGTGCGGGGCCTTTCCGCCGCGCGTTTTCCGTGCGCGCCTGCCTGATTGCTCAATTTGGAGAGGATAAAAGTGCGTGGATGTGGCTCGGGGAAGTAGGCTGTCGTTTACTTTGCGTTTTGCTTTAATTTTATCCGTCAATCTTTCGGATCGGTGTTAGGTCGTGTCTTCTCGAGTAAATTGATTTTTGGTAAGGGTCGGCGTCCACTTTTTAGGTGCACCAATTCCTAATCGATCCTGCAGTTCTTAAGAAAAAACGAGTATCTTCAAACTGGTCTTTCCTCGAGAATAGATCTTCTCTTAGAACAGCCCAAGAAGTGCATTTAATTGCAGGCTGTCATTACCGGGCAGACATTCAAATCGCGGGGGCCTCCCACGCCAGGGCTTAGAATCCGCATGAAATATACGGCTTCGGCAGCGTCCCTTTTCCCGGCAACAATATAATGAATCACCGGCCGCAATAAAGGACATTTCAATTCTGCTCGTCGTCGCCGAGGAGGCCAATTTGCCACGTGCCCGTCGGGCGGCCACCTGAGCAGCGGGTGGCATTCAATTTCCAGGTTTTACAATTTTCCGGAATGGGGACCCTGCGGCCTCATTTCGCGGTGGCTCGTTTACTTTTGCCCGGGACTCGCGCCTCTTTTTTTTTTTGCCGATGATTATCCGAAGGATATCTCTTAAAGGTGCATATTCATTTGCGAAACCACTTAATGGGGATGATAATGCTTGTTATTTGCTGGTATCTACGGCTTGTATTTCGAACTTGAAAGCTTGTCTTTGAGGTTGGAATTTTAAAATTGCCGCGAGGCTCCGCGCCGATTTTATTCCTCGTTCAAGCTAGTTTACTTGTTGCATTTGTAAGAGCGGCTTTTCTGATTTTCTAAGTAATTCTTGATGTTCTTGGGAGGTTCGCTGGCTGTTCGGCTCGACTGATTGACGTTTATACTCTTTGAAAGGTAATCAAAGTGAATTACTTTTTTAAAATCAAACTTATTAATAACTTAAACTATTATTAATAACTTAATGATAACTTAAAGATTTTCTTAAATTTGACTTAAATTAGCATCTATTCTAATGTATTTATTAGAATCGACCTTGGCTATAATACTGTACAAATTTTCTAATTTACTCAATGCCGAACTCATTTAATTTACATTTAAGAACTGCATTAATAAACTATAATTGGTATTACCATTAGATTACTTTATTTCCTAATGCAAACTATATCCCAGTCGCGTTTTCGAACCACAGCAGTTCCGTAACTGTAAATACTTAGATCCTCACCGAAAACTCCGTACTTTCCGATATTAAAAAGCAATCTTGATCGAACCTCGCGACTCTTAGCTACTTTCCGCTACAAATTTCGACTATTCAAAGAATCTCCCGCGGCGTGCATCATTTTTTCCGAACGAAAAGCAGCTAATTTCCAGGTTGAGCCGCACCTCGGCTTCCCGTCCCGCGTCGCGCCATTCCAGCATCGGCTCGCGAATCGTATTACCGGTGGAGGGGGGGAATGCAAGCCGAACGCAGCGGCAGCGGCAGCAGCGGCGGCGGCGCCTGCACACACGAGGTGCCAACGACGACGGCGGAATTCGCGTCACGGATTCCTCGGATTGCGGCTCCGCGCTGCGACGAAGTGAGACGTTACGTACCGTAAATTTGCCACCGGCGCTCAGCCTCGGCCGAGGCTGTGGGAAGACGGCGCGCGTCCTCCTTTATCGTCCCCCCCCCCTCCCCCCTCTCCGTCCGCGCAGCGCCCCATTACTTTCTCACATCTTTCTCCATCTGCGCGAGGCCCCGATGCCAAGGGATAAGGCCCCGCCGCCGCCGCCGCCGCCGTCGTCGCGGCTTATCTCCGCGCCGAAGGGTCACGAGGGGGGCTACTCGTGTCGCCGGGCCTTGTTATGCGGATTATTTCGAGCCGCGGCGCGGCGCAGGAGCAGGAAGCTTTTTGCCGGAGGCTGCCGCCGCCGCCGCTGCTGCTGTTCTGATGAGGGAGCCCCGGTAATCGCGGCCGTTTATGCGCCTTGCTTATATTCGCCCGGCGAGTGCCATCGGAGCGGGACGCTTTTTGCTCCGCCGGGAAATTAAGATGTCCGGAGGTGGGACTAACGAGGCGGATATTTTTTTCTCCTCCCCGAGCTCTGAAGTGTGACGTGATTGCGGGAAAATTATTGGCTCTCTCTCTCTCTCTCTCTCGCCTCGGTTGACGCGCGCGCAAAAATTCGGGCTTCTCTCGCCGGCGGTGCGGTGATTAGGTGGCGGTTCTTCCGAGGAGGCCTTTTTGCGGGACGATCTTGAAAACTACTTAAAGCTCGCTTGGGAAAGCTTGTTAAGATAAATTGTGTACATCGCGCTGGAAAGCAGTAAAACTTTTTTGGAAACTTGATTTAGGACGCGGCAGCTAAAATGTTTACCGAACCGAGTAAAATAATAATTAACGGCGAAATGTAAATGCAGCATCAATGGCCGACGCTTCCATTAGCGAGCTCAAACAGCTCTAATTGTAACATCGGGAGCGGCTTATTAATTACGAAACAAACGGAGCCTGCGCGCGCGGGTTAACTAATTACCGGCGCTTAACGGGGAGCACGATCGGCCATTTGTACCGGGATATTGCATTATCGCGGCCCGTTATCCTAATTACAACGATCGCCGGCAGTCCCGAGGCACTTTTATCGCCTGCTTAAGATTCACGACGCGCGCCCGATCGTGAAAGTCGACACTGGTTTTGTCACCTCTGCCGCGCGCGAGCATTGAGTCGCGGCTCGAATTGGGATCCTTCATCGGATTGATATTCATCGCTAATAATCGTCGTTCGTAGGCGAAATGAAGCTGTCGTTTATATCTCTGCTTCTTATAAAGTAGAAAACTCCTCCTCCGCGGCTGAAAATCTCAACGTCCGATTCCCTCGAACTTATAGTCATAAGTAACAAAGTCCTCCTCCGTCTGTTATTATTACGAGTGTCTAAATCGCATTACGTCCACAAATCTCTCTCTCGCCGCCGAACCTGTTCTCGCGCCTCCCCTCCCCCCGCGCACTCTTCTTTTCCGCCGGCCTGGAAATGCAATTTCTTCCCCGGCTTTTTGCCCTTATTACTCTCCCCCCGGCCGGCGGACCTCGGCCCGCGCTCGGCCTCAACGGGTTGACGCCTCGGACGTTCGCGGGGGGGGGATCGTTTATTGAGCACTTTCCGCGTCTGGGCCCCGGGACTGATTGCCGCGAGATTCTTAACGACGAGACTCGCGCCACGGACTCCCCTCGCATTTAAGACTTCTTGCGCTCGTTAGCGGGGCAGAAAATCTCGCGGAGCGAGGCTCATTTGCCGGGCGAATTTATCGCCGCCCCGGAAAAAGTCGCGGACGCCCCGACGCGGATGCTTTTTCTCTCCCTCTCTCTCTCTCTCGCGGGAAAACGAGCTTTGAATGACAGATGCTGATACTTTGATTACTAATAAGCGCCCGATAGCGCCGCGCAACGCCGAGTTTCCGCGACGTTGAGTGCACGCCGTTTTATCGATCGGAGGAGGAAGCGGGAGGTGCTTTAGTTAGGCGACGCGGGAGCTCGTTTTCTTCAACTTCCGAGGTGCATCCGCTCGGCGCGGTTTATTGCTGTTTAAGCGAAAACGTTTACGAAGACAGTCCTACACTCTCGGAGTGCCTATTTCTGGTTAGGTTTAAACTTTGTTGTAGCTTTGGAAAATTAACCGGAACTCTAAACGATACACTCTGTATTTGCAGCTCTCGATACGAATGCTCGCTTAAAAATTTAGAACATCAAATCCTCTCGTATTACATCTGAAAAACCGACTGAAAATAAACTGAAGCTTACTATCGCTATTTACGAAAAACCCAAGGAGGCGATAAAATTCAGCAAATATAATCGTAAATAAAATTTAACGAGACGCGAGTCATTACCCCATAATTCTCAGATTGAAACGTCAAGCCCATGAAGCCCGGATAATCGACTTCATTACTCATTCGGGCCCCGCGTTGCCTTAAATATTAATAACGAGCCGGAAAAAAAATTTCCCGCGGGGAGCTTCTCACGTTTCGTCAAGCCTCCTTCCTCTCTCTCTCTCGCGCGCGAGCGGCGTTGCATAAGCAGGCTCAAGCCGGTCTTAAGCGCGGCGGTAACTCCTCGGTAATCGAACTTCCGCGTGGATGTAATGCGCCCGGTCGCACCTGCGAGAGAGAGAGCCTCGCGCCGCATTCCGCCTTGGTGTCGCGCGCGAGCCGGCAGATTTCTTTCCCCGAGTCCGCGGCGCGCGGATTTAGCAAAATCGGGGATGGGTCTAAGCTGCTTTCGCGGGCTGTGACCGTTGCCAAGCGCGCGTTGAGGCGGAAGGGGAGAGAGCGGAATGAGTCGTTTGTCGACGGGGCTAATGGATTTCGAGGTGTACGCCGAGCCGCGACGGGAGGCCGAGTTTATGAACTCGGCTTTGGGAGGCGAATATGCCGGGGAATGAAATCGATGCGATGTGCGCCGGAGATGTGGATCGACGGGGAAGTTTGCGGAGTCGGGATATTCGATAGCTTTTATCTTGTATATCCCCTTTTGAGATAAGGATATCGATGTGCTGGTATAATTGAGATGGTCTATTGCGGAAGTATTTTAGTAAATATTACGGCACTGCAAAAATTACTACATTTCCGACAAGATAATGATGGAGGACCAAAAAAATAAGAAATAATTGTACACTGAGAAAAATGTCCTATCAAAATTTAATACATATCTAATAAAAATTACTATATGTTGTAGTAACGCAGGGACATATTCAAGTTATGACAAATTTTATTATACTAATAGAAAAAATTAATATATTTGAAATAATTTTTCTAAACTAAGTGTTAGAAAAATTATTATATTAAATAGTAAAAATTTTGATGTAGTCTATTTTGTCATAAATCATAAGAAATTTTACTATATAATATAGTAAAAATTCTACAATATATAGTAAATCAGGGGGGCCACGTGTGTGCTTTCATGGAGGTTATGTTTCGAGCAATTTTATTTTGTATGCTTTTAAGTTAACAAAACATAAAAAATCTCGATTTCATTATTATTTTATGCAAACTAATTATATTTTTGTTCGTATTATCGTATTTATTTATTCTAATTAAAATATTATCATTGAAATTCTCTCGTGACCGATAGTTCTATTTGTATAAGTTCCAAAATTGTCATATCAAGAATCTTATTTGGGTAAGTGGTCAACGCGTCCGATTGCCAAACCGAAGGTCCCGGGATCGAGCCCAGCCGCCGTAAAAAAAAAA
>UCOM01001494.1:0-40082 GCA_900474385.1 Ormyrus pomaceus
ATATTATATATATATATGTATATATATGTATATATATATATATATATATTTATCAAATGTGCAAGAGGGTTAAAGTATTGTTAATAATTGAAAAGATTTAATTGGTTGTACAGTAAATTATTCTATATATCTTTTTATGTAACAAATGTACTCGCGAGAATAGAAGTTAAATTTGGCTATCATACTTACAAATTTTTTTATTCTTTTATTACTTTTTTAGATTAATATCGAATTTAGTATTGGTGTAAATACGAATTGTAAAGTATCAAAGCTTACACTGAAAAATTGTTGATTTTACTTTTGATAGACTTTTTTTTTAAATTAGTCAAAGTAATCAAAACAATCGTAAAAATCATAAACTTTAAAAGTAAAGAATTGATTGAAAACGTAAGTGCTTATGTAATGAAGTTGTAGCGCGAATGTGCAAAGAGAAGAATTCGAAGTATATTTTTACAGGGCCCCTGCCCGCGTGATAATAACTCTTCCTAATAGATTCTCACAGTCACAATTTACTCATAAACAATGATCGTGGTCCATAGTATATTGTTTGTTCTTTCTTGTTTTTTTCCTTTTTTTACGTGTATTTCGACACTGTTAGTCTCTCACACATAACAATCATGCAGCGCACCCTGAACATTGCGCAATTATTTTTTTTTAATTCTTTCTCTTACCCGTGAATCGCTGCTTGTTAAAAGGTGTATGTTAAGCTCGATTTAATCGGACAATGGTATGATATAAATTTTTATGTAGTGTAACTGTAAAAACGCGTTGCCTGAAGATTATTCAAAATTTTCAACTTTTTAATGTTAATGAACTTTTTAATGTTAATACTTAAGTTACTAAGTTAAAATCTGTATTTAAGAATATTATATTTTTATGTATAAAATATTTTTTTCAAAAAAATAAATTAAAAAATTTTGAATAAAAAATTAAAGGCTCAAATTATTAAAAACCTGCAAAGTTATATTAGATTTAAGAAAAATTGTTTCGTGATTCATAAGAACTTGATCTTACCAGCGTTTTAATAAAAAGCGATTCATTGTTATGAAAAAGAATCTGAGAATTCCTTTTGTATAAATGTAAATACATATTTTTTCGTTATGTAGTAACATAGAAGTTTCATTAAAAATGAAACTTTTACGACTCGATCGCTATCTGTACAATTTTTAATAGAAACGATATTAAGATTAAGTTTTAAACCTATATTGTAAGTTCTTTTTTGATTTTATTCTGTTTGGTAGTCTCATGAACCGATTAGGTATTCTCGAAGTCGAGATATATTATATATATATTTTTTTTTTGCTTTCGACACTCGTTCATACCGTCACCCAATCATTTCGAGAGTTCACCTTTAATCTAATAATAACCCACATAACGTTCTAGTCTTAAAAAGGTAACAAATATCCGCACGCACATGTCGTTTTCAAATCCCTTCACGTGCCGAGAAGAACATTTTTTGACGTATATCTTAAACAACTTTCTATAAAGCATTTTTATGGTTGTTGTAAATAAAGTACAGTTATTCGAAACATATTGCAGTGAAATTTTTTAAACTAGGAAAATTTCGACGGTATATCGAAAAATTTTGTTCTCAGTATCGATCGAAGTTACTATTTACCCCCGTTAAAGGAAGGACCGAACGGATCTTATGGTCAGGGCGTGCTGCTGTTGTGATTTTAATTTTCTTATTTATTTTTTATTTTTTATTTTAATGACAGTCGTCGCGGCTACTTGTATTAGCCAAAATTGAGGAATGAGTGTAGAAAAGAATGCCATGTGGTGTAGTAACAGTTTTAATAATAGTAATCTAGTAGTAATAAAAATATTATTACTGAGTGAAAAATTGAAAATTTATTTTGTAACAAATCCTTTGCATGTTAATCAATGTTAGGCAGTTGGCGAAATTTCTTATACTTTAAACTTGATTGCATGTAAATGTCTGTGATATAGAGACATCTATATTTATTACATTTTTTAATGATTTTTATAGTAGTAAAATTAATCAAGAAATATGGCATTCTCGTCCGCGTTCCTCCGTCTGGTCAACGTTGTTCGTTGCGTGAAATATGTAAGAGCCCTAAATTAGCTCGTTGTCGTACACTAATTTATATTCCAAAGAGGTGCTGAAAACCTTGATTTGCAAAACATGTTTTTATTAATATTAGAAATTGATTAAAATTTCCTGCGACATATTTGTAAATTGGAAAACGTTTTGCATTACGTTATTACAACTTTAATGTTTAAATGCAACTGGAATAAGGTGACGAGTATTTGAATTTTTCTTAAAGATTAGCTTCCGATCGCTATGACTGAAGGTCTGTTCTTCCAAGTAGTTTATTCTAAACTAATCAATTAGGATCTTACATTTTAAATGTAGGCTTAAAGAAAAATCGCTGATTACCTAACTAGGAATGATCGCCGCTCGATTCTTTTGAAGCGAAGTAACAATATTTTACTTAAATATAGAAACTTTATAAGAATAATCGAATGTTCGAACTGCTTGTTGAATTCGAATTTTTTACAATTTGCAAAAAGAAAACGAAAGTCAGGTGATTTTAACACTCGGTTATTCGTACAATAAATTTCATACTTATAGGAAATCATAATTATACAATGTGGAAATGAATTGTCGACGTTAAAAGAATTCAGCCGCGGTCGTGTCCTTGCAAGTATAAGTTATTATATTTAGCACATAAGCAAAGCTGCGACATAGAATTTAACCATAACTGTAAAAAGAAAAGCAATGTAAACCAGGAACACCTGATACCGCATTAAAAATACTCTTGGTTAGGCGGCTGTACGACAAAAAGAGGGCTACAGATTTTTTCGTGAATTTATTTGCATTTTTCGTTTATTACGAAGAAAAGAGAAAAGAAAAGGAAAAGCGAAAAAAATTGTTGACCGGCTGTCGAGCGAGCAATATATATATTATATTGTCCAAAGCCTTCAATATTTAAACGTATTAATATTTTTAAATATAAGCGAAGGATGTAAATGATGAAAGGAGAGTTGAGCATTAGACACTTTTGTTTTATTTAAAGCGTCGTTTCTCGTTTATTTGCGTAATATTTTTTGACGAATCTTTGTACTGATTTTTATCGATGTAGAACTTTTAAAAGAGACAAATATCAAATACAATAAGAAAAATATCAATTCGGACGATATCAGTTTTTAAAGCCAGTCGCTGAGAATATATATTTTTATTATACTGTAAATTTTCAGAACATTTTAACGATTTTAAAAGACAGTTTGAAAGCGTTAATTTAAACAGCTCCTATGCAGCACGTTTGTTTTGACAGCGAAAACATTATCTAAATAAACAGAGGACGCATTTCTTTAAAGTATTTAACACTGACAATTTAGGAATTCAGAATAGTAGCCTGCACGGACAATCAAAAGAAAATTTAATGGTTTTAGATGCGTCGTCGCCAGGCTTTTTTACGAAAACAAAACTTGCGAGAAAAAAAGTGTACGACCCTCGTTCAGGTGTAATAAACAATAGTTTAGGCAGCTTTTAGAAGGATCTTATAAATAGAAACTCAAATGTACCACAAAAACAAGCTATGTCGCTTCCGTTACGTTTTTTCGATTTGTGCCAAAAAAGAAACCTATTTGTATAATTTTTAGCTGAGGAAAGAGAAAGAAGAAAAAGTGTCTTTTTTAAATTAAAATAAATTAAAATTTCCTCAAAATGGTTAAATTATAAATATAAATTATATGACGAAATATACTTTGCGGTCATGTTTTCGCTTTAGTGTAAACCGAACATCAAAATGTACATAAATTTTAACGAATGTCTTCTTCGCGAACCGCACTTTTTATTCTTTGCTTTGACTTCGGTTCGCAATGTTCAAAAATTGTTAAAAATTTTTCGATTCGTTTATCTACCCAGAGATCACCAGAATCCCGTCTCTTTTATTTTGGGCGTGAAATGATTTGTAAAATTGTTGATGATTGTTGACAGTGGGAGAGTGAATTAAGCCTGAGGCTCGCCCACGGAGCGAATCTTGTATCCAAAACGTAAATATTATTGTAGATTATTATTGTAATGCTGACTACCTTACTATTTAATATTATTATTACTATTATTGTATTTTATTATTATTATATCAAGCATATTAATATTTTTATTATTATTGATTTTAATGAAAATGATAAATCGGTGTAAAATGTTTGTTAAGTTTGTGGCCTTGCTTATATTAAGTATACTATTTTAAGCTGTAACCACGACAGAACTTTACCTAATGAAAAATATAAAAATTAATTGGTTTTTTTATTTACCTCTCTCTTTTGCGTTAATTATTCTCATAAGAAACTATACATTCAAGATGATTGATTGGATATTTGGTTGTAAAATTTTCAACAACCGACAAAAAAAGCCTTGTGATATATGGTTCAAGTTTTGGAATAAGCTGAAAGGTTGCATTTGAAGACGCGTCATTTTCTTACTGCTATATAGGTGTATTGTAAATAGATCATTCAATCTATTTACGTTGAAAACTCGACAAATCATCTTCTAATACGAGTGTTTATCCGTTCGGTTCTCAAACATCGGCACACCGTGAAAAATTGAGAGGTCTCAACTTCACAGAACAAACGGCTGAAAGGACCGACAGTCAACATCTTACTATGTCTACAAAAACAGTTATTACCCTTAAGAAAAAAATAGTTTTTTTATCATCTTTCTCGTAAGGGTATTTTTTAATTTTTACTGAAAAACAAAATAGTACTAATAAATAATAAAAATTTTATACATTATTGGTGTGTATTAAATCACTATTTTTAATTATAAGTAAAATTAATTAATTTTTGAAGAGTGAACACGTAAAAGTATGATTGTCATTTTTGATAATTTGAGATGAAAGCGTAATTCTTCAATTTCTTGGTTTCTTCATATAGTCAATCGGTTAAAGCAATACTGTGGCACCTGCGTCCGACAAAAAAATGGAAATACAAAAGACGCTGTTTTCATCTGAAAAAATGCAGTGTTTTGTGCTGCCAATAAAGCATGCCTGTGACTAATTCGCCGGAAAACGAAAGAAAAGTCAAAAATTCGGAGCAACGGCGTGAATGGGAACGAGCCGCGTTGGGAGTGTAGAAAAGGTATACGCACGTGAAAAATAAGGGAACAAGAAAGAAAGCGGGAGGCTGCGGAGAGGAAGGAGAGAGAGAGAGAGAGAGATAGAAAGGATATAGGAAAAAGGTTCGAGGGAGGCGCGTGGTAGGGGGCCCAGCAAGGATCTGTATTTGCGGATTGACCAATGAACGTCAACACCGCAGTCCGGCTCGGAGATCGAGAGAGAGAGAGAGAGAGAGAGAGAGAGAGAGAGAACGAGTGTGGGAAGAAGAGGCGGGTAGGAAGAAGGGAGAGGCTCGCGTTTTTCTCTATTTGGCGAAAAATTTTGAGGCAAAGCCGCACTGGACTGTGCCCCGGTCGAAAAGGATTAATTTCGCCGCGCGGTGCGCGGCTTTTTCGCTTGTTTGCATTTGCATATAGCCGCACCGTCTTTAGGGCTCTCTCGCTGCGCTCTCCTATTCGGCGCGCGCTTCTCTCTTTATCGGCCGCGGCCGCAACCATAAATTATCCCTCTCGCACTTTGAAAAGTGCGCGCCGGCTCTCTCGCGATGAAAAAGGAGGGGGTAAAGACACCTTTCGGTTCCTCTACTCTACATTTTGCTCGCGAAAGTCACTCCTTCGAATTGCCTTCGATACAAGCCGATATATATTGTGCGTGTGCGTGCATCGGCTTTTTTTCCCCGTTATTATTCGCTAGTTAAATTTCCCCCTTTATTCCGCGAGCGTACTTTTTGCGGAATTTGCGGTAATTCCGAGCCGAATGAGCTTTCACCTTCGTTTTCTAAATGTTTATTATTCCCTTTTTAATAAATGTTAGAAAATTCTCGGCGGCCTACACATTTTGACTAAGGAAAATTGTTTAAATTATATTTGAAGACTGACTTTCCATACTTTAGATAGTTTTTCCATATTTTATGCATAATGCCTATAATAAATTTTAATAATAATGCTGGAAAGGTAAGAATAATCAAACTGTTCAATAACGCGTTGTTAATTACTCGTCCAAAAATAAAAAATGTCAAGTACTTAAATCAATGAAATTCTTGAACCCCTTTTACATTCCAATAACTATTTTAATTCTTAAGACGAATCAAATTTAATATTAAAAAAATAATAAGGAACAAGTTGGCAGCCAGCCAACAATCAGTAGAACACGTGATCTTTACTCCAACACGTGTCCCCAAAGTTGGGCCCCGAGACATCCCAAAAAGGTCCTCACCCATTAAATCTCCGAAGAAAATGGCCCGCGACAGCTTGCGGCACCTCACCAATTAAAGCCGTCAGATAAAAATCTCGGAAAATCCGGCCTAAAAAGGAAAAGCAGGCCCTTTCCCCCCGCCCCTCTCCCAAGGCCCAAATTTCCCTTCCTCCGCGTAGGTAGGCCGACCGTACGGCCCTGCGCTCTAGAAGAGCACGAAGAAGGAACATCCAATTCCTTCTCCCTCTTCTTCTTTGCGAAGGTAGTGCCCGCACACTCTCGCGCGACTCGTCCGTGAGCACCCAGGGCACTTCCCCCCCTCTCTCACTCTCTCTGTCTCTCTTTCTCCATCTTCGTCTGCGGCGGCCGCCGCCGCCACCGCACGATGTTGCCGCCGCCGCCGCCGCCGCCGCTGCTGCTGCCTCGAAAACCCGTCGGTCTGCATTCCAGTGTTTCGCCGGACGCCAAGCACATCGCTCTTCTCGTCCCCGTCGTGTCTCCGTATACCGACTCTCTGTGCGTCCCTGTGCAGCCGCCAGTCGCGACTCCTCTCTCGGGCGAAAATGGAGCGCGAGGCCGTGCAGTAGAGGAGACTTTTGATTTTTTTTCCCTCGAACTTTGAACGAGCCGGAGAGGCCCGCGGACGCACTGTGTGCGCGCTGCTCTCTCGCTGTATACGCGCATACACTCTACGTCGAGGCCGGGATGTGCGCGATTTTGAAGAAGGAAGTGTAAAAGGAAAGAGAGAAAAGAGCGTCGCTGCGAACGATATTATCGGCTCACACTCGCACACCGGCCGAGGATTTTAATGCTTCTCTGGAAAAGGGTGAGTTGATGCTTTTTGCCTGGGCGTAAGGTGTTTCGCGAGACTCTCGCCTTCGGCTTCTCTCTCATTCTCCCTGTCTCTCCTCTTTTGTGTCTCTTGCCGCGCTTATTTTCCTTTCTGCGCTCTCACGTGCGTGTAATCGACGTGAAATTGTCTGTCTAAAAATTCGCGAGCCGCGAATAATTGGGAAAAGAATTGCTTTGAATGTTAACCGGCGAACACCTGACTCTACTCTCCCTTCAAATATTCGAATCTCCCGCTCTTTCTCAAAGATAATCGCTCGAATCGTTAATCAACGGATTCCCGGTACTTTTAAACCCCCCGATCTCCCTCCGGCTCCGTATCTCCTCAAAACTCGAGTTTACTCCTCGAAGATACGCAGAAGAGAGGTCGAGCAACTTGTTCCTCTGCCCGCCTCCCTGTTTTTCTTTCTTTTCCGCGCGAACACATAAATCGCATCCCGCGGGGATATCGCGAAAGAACGGGGAAGAGAGGAATTCGGTGCGGCGCCTCTCCGCGGAGAGAGAGAGAGAGAGAGAGAGAGAGCGGATGCACTTTGCGCCCGAGAGCGACTCGGCGCCGGCCGCTTTTATTTTTCGCGCGTTACGGCCGGCACTTTGGCAAAGTTTATATACGCGGCGCGCGCTCGCGCTCAACTCGCCGAGCAGCTCGCCGCTAAAAATATATAAAAGGATAATTGAGCGGGACGTCGCGCGCGGGAGCGTCGTTTTTTTTTACGCGCCGCCGCTGGCACCTGTGCGCGCGAAATCTCTCCCCTCAACGGCCGCGGGAGCGAGAAGGTATACATCGTACCGATTTTCGCCGATCTCCGCGGCCGGCTCCGAGGGACATTGTTTGGCTGGATCGTCTGGTTAATTAGGGAAACGCTGATTGCAGGCTCTTCATTAGCCATAAAAAGCGAGGGAACGCCGGAATATTGTGGTTTAAGGACTATGCGCGTGTCGTGGTTTATGGGTAATTAATTTTTGATTTACGCTCGGTGTAGTTTTAGAGGAACGCGTGTTCCATTACTTGGAGTTTTATGTCGAACCTTCGGCGATGAAATAAGCTTTGGAATATTGCTAAAGGCACCTTTCTGCTTCGAGATTGTTTTCGGGCCGAAAAGTGTGAATAAATGAATGAATATTCCTGTTCAGCGATCGATTGAAAGTATATCGCGTTTTATCAATGGATATAGTAATAATAATTTAGACACTCGAACTGTAAAACGGCTTTTATCACTTGTGGAAAGGAACAGGACGTATCGAATCGCGATACGGGACTTTAAAAAGTGTTTAAAATGAGCCTTAGGCACATAGTTTGCAATGGTAATTCGAACGATATCTGGTTTTCAATTAAACATCGGAATTAACATCAAATACAGTTCGAGGCAAAGGAATATCAAGCGAGCTAGAAAGCCCCATTTTCCCTGCGTATTTACGTCTCTTGATTGCAAATTCAATACAAACATTTTAATGGCCACAAACATAAATTCAAAATCATTAAACTTTTAGAAAGTTGGACAATTATTGCACAACGTATACATATATCTTATCCATTTAATAATTTTCCAAACAAACGCACTTAAAAAACAACTCGCTATAAAACGACTCGCAACGAGTCTCTTACCCGCGAACAAGCAACATTACTATACATTTCCAATCGGTAAATCATCCGATCCCAATCTCATCAAATACCATCTCGCTTTCGGCTTTCGCTCCGGACTTGGCCAAACAAGCATCTCCCGAATTTTTTGCATGGCAAAGCCGCTCAGTCACGCCGCTCGCGATTTTACTTCCTTTTATCTCTCTCCCTCTCCTCCCCCCTCCCCCCTCCGAACCCTTCTCTCCCTCGAGAGATACGGAGAGCCAACATTTGTTTCCGCTCGTGCGTTTTCGCTACCATTTCGGCGCGCGATAGGAATGCGAGCGAGAGCGAGAGAGAGAAAGAGAAGACTTCGTGGAAGAGGGAGACGATGCACTTTTTAGCGGAGAGGTGCGCCGCGGCGTGTGCGTGTGTGTCCTTGGGAGATTCGAAAAATGCGAGCACAAAAAGCCCAGGCGACGGCGGTGCAGCGGCGGCAGCCCTCCTCGAGAGGTTAACTTCCGAAGGCGAGAGCGTTTAGGGGCCTGAAAGGCCCCCCCTCTGCGGAGAGGAGCCGGCTTTCAAAATTTACTGAAAGGACCGACGCTAAACACGTGTAACGACGCCAATAAAAAAAGAGACCGATAAAGAGATTTCCTCCGACGGGGCTAATGGTAAATATCCGACGCCGTTTTCTCGCATTGTGTCCTCGTCGCACAAAGGAGTCGGGGGGCCTCTCTCGCGCAGAAATTTGTTTTCGAGGCTCTCTCTCGCTCCGACGTACGTGAAAATAAGGCGGTCTCGAGCGTGAAATTGACTTTTTCTCGTAGAAAATTCGAGAATTACGGCGTTACGTATATAAAGCCCTGTCAATTATTAAGCGTCATGTTTTCATTCGCGAGTCAATGAGGCGGCCGATAAACTTTCTTTCGCCGCGGCGAATCGAGCCCGCGGAGTCGATTGGAGTCGAAGCGCGCCAGGATTCTTCAGACTAGAGAAAACGCGAGGCGCTGCAGAAATAGAGCGACGCGGGTTAAGTTTAGAGCCGGAAGGAATGTTTTTTCCTCTTGTTTTTTAGCTCTCTCTCAACCCCTTCGAATTGATGGCCTACTAAACGGCGAAGATTAATTATATCCAAGGCACGCGGCTGGAATAGACGATAAATTCGCGCGCATTGAATTAACATCCGCGAGGATGATCGAGTTCTTACATTGATAAATGTCAAAACAGCGCATTACTCTCCTTGTTGCCTGTAATTCACCCCGGCTCGCAACCATCTCCGAAATGCGGAAGTTGGGTATTTTTAATTTTATTTAAAAATATGCCTGAAGGGCTCTAAAAATACGAGTTCGCTCGGGGTAATGAAAATGTTCTTGCTCGAAAGATTTCGTTTAATCCGACGAAATAACTATTCAATCTCGAAATTTAGGCTAGAAAGCAATCTTTCGCTTACAACGAGAAATTTTTATTGTCATTCGAGCGCCTTTCAAAAGACAAAAATCGGCTCCTCCTCGAGATTCTCCTTTTCGCCGGAATTTACTCGAAAATAACCTACTGACAGCCTGACACACATATCATTATATAAATAAAACTCGAGAAAAGAGTCCCTAATTTCACCGAAAACTGCCGTTTACTTTTCGCCTCAAATCAAGCCTAAAGCGTCGCTCCGAATTCCCATTGTGTTTTCCAAACAGCGCAATTCATCTCCCTCTCTCCGCTCCAGAGATTTCCCTCAAACGGCGACAAATAGTCCCTTTAAAAAGTCAGCCGTCTCCGCCCCGTTTAAAAATTCCTCGTGAATCAGCCTCGCAAACGCTCGCAGTTCCGCGTAAGGCGGCGATCTCAATTCAGCGGTCCTACATAATGCCCCGCACTCGGGGGGTCCCCGTTCAGTGGATTTCCCGAGATTTTCGGGTCCCCCTCTACCCCCCGAGGTGCCTATATGCGCGGGGCCCTTTTTTTGCGCCGGCGGAGAGCGAGGCAGCTCCTTTCTTTCTGCGCGCGGGCCCGGTTAACGCGTCGCGTCGTTTTTGCGCGGAGAAACGAGTTTATCGAGTTTTATGGGGCTCTTCGCCGGGAGCGCGGAATGGATATTTTCGCCATTGTCGATGTTTTTGTCGCCGAGGAGGAGGAAGAAGAATGCCCCGAAAAATGTCGCGCGCGCCGATGACTCGGCCTCGCTCGCCGCGCGGCTTTCTGCTCTTCTCGTTCTGTGATTGACGGAACGTCGTCGGGTTCTCGAGCTGATTTTTTGTCGCGGGAGCTCGGAGGGGAAGGAGGCTGAGATTCTGCGGCTGCTCGGGATGCACCGCCGATGTCGGGGGCCTCGCTCGAGTCGACACGGCTGAGAAATGTCGCAGGAAATCGCGCTATTTCAATTGGGCGATATAAGTTGTTGGTTTAGGTATATCGCGTCTAATTCCGAGCTTTTTTCTTGGGTCGGTGCAGTTTTCGGAATGGAATAATTTTATGTGCGGCGAGTAAACACTGTAATTTCTGATAGGCTCTGTTGATTTACTGATTATACTTGTGTCCACTTCTGTCTGCTGAAATAACAATGAATACGCCGTATTTACAGTAGATAACCCTAATTTATTGTCCTTATTTCTGAAAAAAAGAATTCTTGGAACCTATTATTTTTTTTTTACAAAACTGAATTTCTCACCGTTGAGAGAAATTTTAAATGATAAATATATTTACTTCCGTCAGAAGTTTTGCCAGCGTTTTAAGACTATAACAAGAGAGTAAAAATGTGACGTTAACGTGAAACTTTCATCCTCATCAGTCACAGAGGGAGAATATTTAGAATGACTAAATTTAAATTGAGCACGTACTTTTTTAAAAGTTATTTTCGCGCCGAGTTCTATATAATATTCACATTCTGTATTTTCCTTTTAGTTAAAAAACAACCCATCCAAAACCGAAGTATCCAATAAAGTATCCTCGAAATAAAGCCGCCATTCTATCTTTAAACGATTACAGTAACAGTTAATAAAACCCAGATAAACCGAGAGGCGTCCAAAGCAAATATCAATATATCATTACAAAAATCGAACACCTCCGAGCCCCGAAGAATCATCTTCGGACAAAATTAGCGAAGCGGATACATCGGCAAACAGTAACAACTTGAACGGGCCGGCAAAACATTTGCTAAGGCAACAAACTATTTCCGACGCCTCTCAATTAAAGAATATTCCCTAATCCCCCCGAATTCCTCGACTCGCAACAATACTCCTCAGATCCGGTGTCCCAGGCCTAAATCATCCTCCGAGAAGTCGGAACCTCTCTCTTGTTTGCTCTCTCCCTCCCTCGCGCATATACATATACATCCATCGGCGCAATCTGTTTGCTGAGAAAACACCGGTATAGTTTATCTCTCCGTGCGCGAAAGTTAATTGAGTGCGCGCCGTCCCCCCGGCGTTTGTTTAGGATGTCAGCCGATAGCCTCTATCGATTATATTGCCCGGTGCGCCGATGCGCGCCTTTTTTATATTCCGACGTGAAACTCGACTCGCCCGGCCTCTCTTCCGCTCGACCTTCAGAAAATGTGCTCGACGTGACGTGAACGATTAAATTCACGCTTGATTTGATGCTGCGCGAGGAGTCGAGTCTTTTCTCTTTCTTTTTTTTTTCGAATAGACGAATTATATGTATGTTTCGTATGCGCGGAGCATCTTCGGAGCGGAGATGGCGGTTTTCCGCTTTTTTTTTTGTTTCCCGTTCGAGTTTTTATGGACAGATGCATATCGGAGAGAGGAGCTTGTTTGCTAAGCGGCACACTCCCGGGCTCCTGCCGAAATTGCTTATTTTGACTTTATAATTTTTCGGGCGCTTCTTTTTCTTTCGCTTCGATTCGTAAAGGATGACTTCCAGTAATATAATATGATTCGTGCGCGAAATTTCAAGTTTTTTTTTATTATACACGTTTTCGGAAGAAAAAGAAGCGCGCTGCAGTCGAGAAATTCTTAAATATACGAGAGATGTATTTTTTGGTAATTGGATATTTTATTGCGCAATTCAATATTTTGTAGAAAAAAAAACTACGAAATTTAAATGAATCCCCCAGACATTCACCAGTAATTTCCTTAGTGTATGTTAGTTCGTAAATTAAAACTGCTTATACGAAAAACAAAACCTTCCTCACATTTAAAACAACTGAAATTCTCGCAAGCCTTAACTGCACTACATACACGGAACGTCTCATCCTGCGCCTCGACGCGTATAGCTTTCATCCGAGGCACGCGCCTATCTTATCAATTCGCGAGCGAAGAAAGAAAAAAAAATATAAGGAGAACAGAAACCTACACCCGTAGCATCGCCGTCCTCGTCATTACTATTTAAAGCGAAGAGGCGAGTAAAGTGAGGAGAGACGCCGCGGACTGATAATAGTCGCGGCAGGGATTCGGTAAGTAAAACAACACCGATCCCGAACTGTTTCGAACGCTGTCGCCGAGCTCCATCCCTTATCGGAACAGCGACAAATTAGCGGGGGGAGAACGATAAGAATAAGTGCGCGCCGCTCGCGTTTCGCTCGGAAAATATATATGGGAGGCACAAATCTCCAATTGTCTCCGCAGCTCCTGTCAAACCGCGCGAACTATTATAAATGCGAGCTTTGTGGATTAAGGAGTCGCTTCTTAACGAGGAGGCTTAATTAAAGCGTTCGAAACGCCGCGATGACGGTGCGGCTTGTCTCTCTTTCTAATTAGCGGGGAAGCAGTGTACGCGATAAAATCGAGCCGGAGAAACGCCGAGATTCGGATTCGCTTTATTATACCCGAGGAGCGGATGATGCTTGTTATTGTGCGTGTAACGTGCGACTTTGTTGCAGAGGCGGATACTTTCCAATCGGTTTTAACGAGAAAAACGCGCCGAGCGAAAGTTTCTGGCGAGCGCGGCGAGGCGGCTGATGCAGTTTAGCGAAATGAGAAAGGATTAATATGCTTCTGGGAGAGTTTGCGCGATCTCTGGCTAAATTGGGTAATGCTTAGATTCTTGATTCTAATAAGATTTGTTGCCATTCTTGGAATTCAGGCCTCTGAGTAATAAATCTTTTTAACGATGCGAGCAAATGCATCTTCATTTCTTGCGAAACCCTCTAGAATAATTTTATGCAGAACTTTGGTTCTAAATACCAAATTTAATATGCAATAAGAGATGCATAAAATTAATTATTTTTAATTAATGTTCATAAATAAATCGAATTTACTAAAAAAGTTTTAAAGGCAGTTTTATATTCAATTACAGTATAGTCCATAAAAAACACGTCGTTTGAAAATCTCTTCCTCCCTCCTACCCCCTTCGAAAAAAATCAAACCCCGAACCATCCCGTCATCTGCTCTACCAATCAGCGACAATTTCGATGTATCTCATAACTCAATCTAGCCCGAGCCAAATGACTTCCCCGCCGGCACCTGACTCAAATCGACAAGCAAAACAGGCGTCGCAACAACAGAGCCCAGCTCCCATTCGAAATCAGGCTGCGCGCGCCGCACATTTGATCGGCGGCCCTCTCTCTCTCCGTATACCACAATATACGATACGTGCGCTCGCGAGCGGCGAGCGGAAAGAAAGGCCGAAACGTGCCGGAGATGCGCCGGCGCGATAAACCGACGACGTAACTCGAACGCTTCCGCCGTCAAGTGCCGCCGCCGGCGCAGCTTCCGATCCGGACCACCGCCGAGACCCGAGACCCCCGAGGGGGCCACACCGCTTCCGCGTCTTCGGGGAGTTTTCGCCGCTTTTCTGCGCCGTCGGTGGTCTCGCTCAATAGGCGCCGGAGCCCCGGGACTTCGGGGTGGCCGGCGGTCTTTCCTTTCTTTCGGGGGGCGAGTGGAGGGCTGTGGATTTTTGAATTATGCTCCTGCCGAACGGCCGGCTGCAGTTTTCGGGGAGGTTTTGGAAATTTGCCAGTCATTCGTTGAGTGTTGAGCTGGTAATTCGAGAGTTATTGTTGCGGGTTTTTTTTTTACAAGTCAAGTCACTGTTGGGTTTTGGGCTATAAATAAAAATAATACGATAGTTTACAAGATGGAATTGTGTCTGAAATCACTGGAATTATGAGACACGAGTCTTTAATCAGTACATAAAACATGCAATAAAGATATTCCATCACCAGCATCAGATATCTTGTTTATTTCTAAATTTCAATGATTACACGTCCGGAGAAGATCTTATCTTTAATTTATTTAAAGACTGAATTCTCCAAATTAACATATACATTGGTTGATTTGTACATAATAACCGTCCGTAACTTCACGATCACTTATAGAAAACCAGAATATAATCGAGCTTTTTCTATCTTGTTTTATCGACTATTCAAAAGCTAAAATATTAAAATCATCTTAATAATACTAGCCATATTTTCCTTATCAAAGCTTACGACTGACACTTAAGAAAGTCTTCCTCAAAGTTGCAGCGAACGCAACATTCTATATAATAGACGCGACACTCGTCATCGCCATTTCTCCCGGTTCATTAGCATCGAATAAGAAGCCATTTACTTGTCCCCGGAAAATTTACGGCACTTTAAAAACTTATCGAACAGGATGATTTACATTTTCGTAAATCAATTTTCAATTAGACGCGCGACGCTTTGCGAGGCTTTTTTAAAAACATCCAACCGGGAAGTCACGAGTATATTTACCACCCAGTGCAAAATCAATTTTCTCCCATCACTCAGCGACAATCCCGTTAGAAAAATAGTCTCATTCGACTGTCGGTGCACGGGTTTACAAAAAATCATCAGCCATATTTCAAACCGAGGCAATCTTCCGTCGCGTCTCGCGACTCATCATATCCTCCGAGCAACAAAACCGACGAAATTGCCGCTTCTCCCTCGATCGACTGTCGCCGTACATCAGCCCCGGCGTTCCTAGAACGAGAGTACACAGTCGATTCATCAAAGGGTGGGCACGCGCGCAGGTGTGTGTGCGGCGCGCTCGAAAAATCCCCAGGGAAAACCCGCCCCCGGAGGGCGAAAACCGGAACGCGTCCGCGGTGGGGGGAAGCCGCCGTCGGTGGCGATTCACCTGTTGTCGTCGTCGTCGAGGCTCCGATTTCAATACACCGAACGAATCACCGGCCGCGCTGAGTGTTCGATCAATTCTCGCCCCGAGACGCGGGGAATATATATATATATATGACAGTTGTTGTTTTTCGAGAGCGTCGTGTGGCCGGAGTATTTATAAGTCCCCGGACGATTTATCGGACGGGGCCCGGCTTTTGAGGTTGGAGCCTGGGGTGAAGCGGAGATTAAAACGTGAGTTTATGTCGCGGCGGCGGTTTGCGGAATCGGCTGCGATTTATGCGCGCTTTCGAATGCGGTTTTAAGCGAGGCTCTTCGTTTTTGAGGTGTTTGGGGTGTGGAGACGGCTGGCGAAGCTTCGCTCGTTCGTTCGCGCTTTGGAGTGTATCGTTTAGATTGTGTAATGCGTAATTTGAGCGAGCGTATATGAAAACGAGGGATTATAATTGCAAACTGAAACAGGCTGTTATTGATTCGCAAGATTGATTCAATAAGATTACGGAGGTGGCGCGGTATTTCCCGCTGATAAATTGCAATGCCACGAGAATATTAATTGGCTGGCCATAACGCGGGAATGTTTATGAATATCCAACAAATCTTATTCCGTTGTATCTTCATGCACCTGCCATTTTTAGCAAACCGCAACGATTACAAACTAAATTATTACCATTTTCCAGCCACTCAATAAATCGTTTCTCATTCGCACCAGAAATCGAAAATTTATGCATTACGAATAAAATTCCAATCCTCCGCGGCGAGCAACGCCGGAAGTGTCGAAAGGTCGTTTAAAGGCCTCTCGATCGGATTTCGAAAAATCGAATTTCCCCGCGTCGATAATTAAACGCCTCCCGGCCCGAGAGGCATCGAACTCCCGCGCGGCGATTTCGCAACGCGCTTAGATAACCGGCGCGCCGATCGAAAAGCGCATATTTCCGCCCCCACCAGCGCGCATTAATTATACTCGTTGCGCGCACCTTGAAAAAGCCGACGATCGAGGGCTCGACTCCCGCGGCTCGATGCGCGTTTCGAGCCTTCCTTTTACGGGCAGAGCGGCCGGCCCGGACTATATTAACCGTTTAATATGCAGAAACGCGACGGGGGGAGGGGAGGGACTCTCGAGATTACTGCCGGCAGGCGTGATTTGCCTGCCGGACGACATCCGACTTTTCCTCCGGGGCGCCTTTTTCCGGCGCGTTGCGTCAGCTTTCTTCCTCCTCTCGTCGCGCGGGGCTCTCGGTTTGTTGTCGCGCGCTTTCGTAAGGTTGCGCCGCGAAGGTCGGATTTTCGCGGGAGGGGAGGGGAGGACTTGTCGGCTGTCAATGGACGGCGACGGCAGATATTTATCGCCGCTGTTTTTCTTCGGGAAAGCTTTTGTTTGCGTTGGGGCTTGATTGCGAGGCGCCGCGAGGGGATACGATGTTCGGAGTGCTAACTTTCGGGATTTGGTAGGTTTTCAATTTTAGCTGCGGCGACGATGGTGCGATGTTATTAATAGGCGCGACTTTCTTGAATATCGTTATAAATATTCATCCTGAGCTGTTTGTACCATATTTCATTGACTTTGATTCTTCATTTATAATGATTATCGTTAGACACATAGTCACAGTTGGATAAATAATAAGTAAAGCTTTTCATTACTTAAAGGTTGCTTCTATAATAATTGTCTCCAAGATGTGACGCTGAATTTTCTTCCATTTCCGTATGAAACGACATAAAATTACACTTCATTTCACTTCATTTTTAACGCGCAGAACAAAGTCTGTACAAAATGTTGACAGCCTTGTCTAAAACCTCCCCTTTCAAATTTGCATCAACTGTCAGCGAAACTCCACAAAAACCCATTCATCAATTCCTAAAAAGAGCGCGTAACGAGGCAGCGCATTACCCCAAAACCGTAATTGTTCGCTCTCACAATGCCCGCGCGCAAAGCCTCTCTCAAAAGCCTTGCTCGCACCATTGCAAATCCCCGCGCTAATCCTCGAAGCCACCATTCACTCGGCCGCTCCCCTCGAGCGTCCTCGGCGCCCAATCAGCGGGCGCGTCCCCCGATCGAAGCGCACAGCACTCCCCCCGCGGCGGGGGGCGAGTGCGCAATAATCTCGCGGCGAAGAACGCGCGTATAATCCGCGCTCTGCGGTTCGACGCGGCGGCTGTCGGGTGGCGGAGGAGGCTCGAGAGTCGCGGGGCTGTTTTCGAGAGGCTCTCGAGGGGCGGCGAAGAATCGGAGAGGGAGAGAGAGTTCAGGTTTGTTTCGAGCGCCGGGCTTTTGGCACGGATTTACGGCGGCGGCTCGGACGGGGAATCGGGCCAATGTCTCGGCTGCCTCGCGAACCGTTTTTTCTCAAGGATTTTTAGAGAGGAAGCGGATATTTCGTGATTTATGTCAAAATGCGCGGTTTCTGGTAAAATTAGGTAGCTTTGGCGTAAAGAGACGTTTATTATTCTCTGAATAAACGTGTTTACGCGGAAAAATGAACTTGACAAGCGTATTTAGAGCAAAACCACGTCTTTCGGTCGATGTACATAAATCTACGCAAAAATTAATATTTCCGCTAAAAGTTTAACCAACAGTTTAGCCAATAACCCAACCGAGAACAGTCCCTACTCTCGGTTCCAGGCGACATCGCAGCGAGTCTGCCTTCGCTTTAGCGCGTCGCCGCAGCGACGAGGTAGCCTCTAAAGAAGAAGAGGGCGCGCCTGCAGTCCTGCCGAACAAGTGTTTTTCCTTCTCTTCTTCGCCTCGCCTCTCTCTCTCTCTCTTCCTCGATATATACTCTTCCCTCCTTCTGCAGCGTATTTGTGCGCGAGCTTGTTCAAGCGGAGAGAACTCGTTCGTCGGTTCCGCTCGCATTTTCGCGACGTCCTCTCTCTCTCTCTCTCTCTCTCTCTCTCTCTCTCTCTCCCTCCCCGCGTCTCCCTTTCGCTCGCGGACGGAGGCAGAGAGACGAACACCAGCGGAATCTCCTCTTTCTCTCTCTCTCTCCGGTTGTGCCATTTATTTTGGTTAAGGTGCAGAGAGCGGATTTTTGAGCCGCGCGCCGCGGTGTTTGCTTATGTTTGTAACGATGTTTGCACTCTCCGCCGCGCTGGAGAGACTATTTGTTTGATCTGACGGTCGCCGAGTAGGAGGTATATTGCTGTTTCTCGGATTTAAGGAGGCTCGTCGACGAGACGTTGTATACACTTTAACGACGGCAAAATTCGATCGAGGATAACGAAATTCGTACATCCAGTTCGATTTCGAGCGTCGTTAATCCAAACGTTTCGCCACCTTTACTCCGCGGCGAAATCGCCAGCTTCCGGCCTAAAAAGCGCCTCTCCGACGCTCGGCTTTCTCGGGCGCGCCTTAAACGGGCAATAATGCGGCATTCCTTACCCAAACGGATCATTCGGAGGCACGTAAACTCTCGCCTCGCAAAAATCGGCTCTCTCCTCTCTGAAATTGCCGCTCATTTAGCTCCCGCGGCCGGCCTTGGCACTTGCGCGCGCAGTCGTTAACATTAATTACAATATAAGGTACATTTCAATTCCGCGTAATTCTCTTGTTTTCGTCCCTCCCGCAAGACCCGTCTTAATTCTCTCTCTCTCTCTCTCTCTCTCTCTCTCTCTCTCTATCTCCTTTTTCTTTCATTGTTCCAGCGCATTTTTCTCTCTCTCTCTCTCTCCTCGCTCCGTTCGCCGGTTCGCGGTATGCGTTCCCGCGAGGCTGCGGACCTTCCCTTCTCTCTCTCCTTCTCTTATACTTCGTGAGAGTCGTGGCACACGTATATTATGCGGAAGGTCAGCCCTGGACCCGGGCTTAGCCGGGCTCGCTCTTCTTCCTCTCCTCCTTCTGGCTCTGCTCTTCGATCAGAGGCGCCGATTCCGCTGCGGCCGGACTCTCTCTCTCTCTCCCTCTCTCTCTCGCGCGATTCCTCGGCTACCTTTTTTGTCCTCGCTGAATTTTCGACGAAAATATATATCGGCGCGGCCCCGAACGAGGGAGTTTCTCTGGGAAGAGGCTGTGTGCTGGCCGGGGGGGACCGAGTTTTACCTGGGGGCCCCGAGAGCCTATTCGAGGCGCTACTTTACCGACCGGCTGATGATGGGGTCGTTGCGACGCGATTTATGTGGCTCGTTGCACCTCGAGTTCGCCGGGAAGTGGCAATTTCGCCGGGAATATTGTTTTTTAACCTGCGCCTGATTTGAAAATCGAATTGGGTTTTTTGGGCTTTTCGGGCTGGAAATTATTCAGATTGGCAGTGCTTTGCTTCGGTGCCTCGTAAAATGAACGGATATCTACGGTGAAACTCGGGAGAAAACTGTAATTTTAAAAGCCACGCTGTTTATTTCTAGTTGCGCGTTATTACGCGAAATTTCAGAGTAGCGCGAGCAAATCTTTATTTACGGGCTAAAAGACGCTCGCGGACGCACCGAACGTCCACACCGGATGAGTCACCGAGTTAACCAGCTTCAAAAGCCACAAGCCGAAAAGATCGGCCACCGATATCCGCCGTAATTCTCGCCAATTTTCTCGAATTCGTCAGGCGAAAAAGGTGCTGCGCGCGTCGCATGGAGAGCTATTAAGTTTCTCTCGGTAGCCGAAAAATTCCGGGCTCGATAACGCGTGTAAACGCGCTCTCCTCGGCTACCGGCGACGACAAACCGCAGGAGCAAGAGGAGAGAGCGAATCTCGAAAAAAGATCTCTCTCTCCTCGCGATATTCCGAGGATAAAACGACACGCGCGCGTACACACACACACACACACACACACACACAAGTATAGAGAAGAGGGAGAACGGGAGCAGGGCCCTCGATCTCTCTCTCTCTCCTCCTCGCAGGTTGACAGTCGCTGCGCGGAATTTGACTTCTTTATTTTCCGAGCTCTCGGCTCGCGCGCGCGGAGAGACTCCTTTCTGGTTGCACGGGTGTGGAAGCGCGCGCGGGGTGTCTTTTTTTGGCCCCCTCGTTTCGAGGGAGTTTAATCGAGAAAACCAGTCGTCAACTCTGCGCGTAATCGCCTAATGGACGCGCGCACCGCTTTCGGCTCGGTGGAATTTTTGGCATTTCGAGGTGCGCGACTTTTATTTTTTGACGGACAAACGGCACTGTAAATTTTGATTTATCTCGCCGACGATCTCTCTCTCGCTCGCGGGCAAAAAATTCGGAAAGTGACCGATGACGCGGACGAGAGAGCTTGCAAAAAAGGATGTTGATGGCTCGAGGAATGCGAGATTTTAGCGGTGTGATAAAAAATATGAGGTAATTTAATGCTCTCCTTCGTGTATTACGAAATCGTTTAAATGATGGATCGTCGGACGTTTTTTGCGGGGAAAATATTTAAACGGTTCTTCGCGGAACGAGTATTTAAAAAACTTATTACAATTTCAATTCGTAAATTTCCTGCAATCATGGAATCAACATAACATTGAGCTTTCCGCAACTGCCGAGCAACAAATCTCGAGGGACCCGAAAGCTCAGCCCTGCACAAAAGCAAGGATTATAAAGAATCGCAAAATGTCGGCGGTCCCGACAGCTCTCTGTTCACCTGTTACACGTCTCTGGCATTTCGCGAGAGAGAGAGATGCTGCGGCTCTCCGGCTCTCTCTCTCGCTTCCCCGCGCGCGGGTAAAATGGCGCGTCGCGCGGAGGATCCCACCTGTTGATTTTTATCGCGCTGCTGGCGCGTTTGCGATTTCACAAACGGGTTCCCTCTCCTCTCTTTTTTCTTACTTATTTTTTCTTCTTCCTCGCGGACTTGCTCGTCCTTTATTCTTTTGTTCGGACGCGGGAGGCGCACGCGGGTATTATACATGTATATTTTTCGGATGCCCCGGCCCGCGTCCGTTATAGGTTAGGTTTTTCGGGCCCCGAACGACAAGCTCTTAATCTTGGGGTTCCCCCCCGCGTTTTTTCGCTGCCTCGTCGTTGCAGCCTTTTTTGCCGCCGCCGCCGCCGCCGCCGCGCGGCTGGACGTGGATTTGAATTGGACGTGAATTATTGTTTATCGCGACTGCTGTTTTTTATATATATAAGTATCCGCAGCGTTTGGATAAGAGATGCTATCTCGATCCGTGGAACGTCTTGTTACGAAACGGTGCGCCGTTTTTTTAGAATTGAGCTGCCTCTATATCTTCTTTATGAGGCGCAGTTCGGAATACGAGGCTTCGTATGTCGTCTCGAAAATAAACGCAGGAGACTGCGAGTATCAAAACATTTGCCTTCGTCTTGTATGAACAAAAAATATTTTTTCTTTCCGATGGAATTCGAAAACAAGAATGTTGCAGCTTAAAAATACCTGAAATCCGAGTGGTTTGTCTACGACAAATTAATTACTAGAAAGTTTATCTTAGTTTTAATTTTCTGCTCGACTAAAGAAAATGCCCAGAACCAAAGAATCAGAAAAGGCAAAAAGTCATTCGAAACTAATAGCGAAAAGCTGCGCTCGAAAGATTTCCGGCAGGGCTTCAAATGAACCGGATAAAGCGTAAGCAAGCAAGTACATGTTAGGTAACAACATTCTATTTCATTCAAATCCATGAATTATTCATTCGGCATTCCTAATGGCGGAAATTCGGTCGTAAGAGTTTAATATGGGCAAAGAAGCTCGAAATATGTCGAATATTCGATTGTAACTGTAAACGGAGGATATCTAGGAATTTCACTGGCACAATTAAGGCGGGGATAATGCTGAAATTTATTATACACCTTCCCGAGTCTTTGCATTCGAAATGAGATTCGCGAAAGCGCCTGGTGTGGAGTACGTCACCTCCACTTCTGGCGAGCGCAAGTGTTCGATTTACATTTGGCGAAACTAGATTTCCGTTCCAATTTTTTTTTTTATTTATTAATTTTTTTTCACCTGGATAATATCAAGGACGTAATTTATTATTCTAGGCTACATTTCTTAATTGGGGATTTATTTCCTTGCCGCGATAAGCAGCGGATAATTTTCTAACCAGTTTTTGGATAAAAAATGAATCTACTGTTTTATAGCCTTTTGAATGTGACAATTAAAAGAATAATTTTTCTTTCTGCAGAAAATATTAAGTCAAAGTACCATAACGAGTAATTTTCGCTTATCTTAATTTCGTTTAATCTTTGTTTCATGCATGCAAATGTTAATTTTTACACGTTTTACCAATTTCATAACTTTTCCAAGATTTTTAATTATTTGATTTAATATTTTACCACTGCATGTCAGCACTCTTCAATTATACTAAAACCATATTCCACGAATCTGATAAAACTGAAACGATCCGAAAATCTCAGGCATTTATTAAATTCGACCGAAAAAAGTGGCAGTAATCATATCCCCATAATCTCCTGATTAAACTGACAAGCCAAACTCGCAACTTTCAAAGGACCATAACGAACCGAATCCCGAATGCTCGGCTCGAAAAAAAAGGGGCGCGATTAGTCCGGCTGTCATAAAACTCTATACAGGAATCTCCTCTCGGCGAGCGGCGTCGGCGGCGGCGCAGCAATTTGCCAAAGTCACACTCGAGCGATTTTTCTATTCCGCGCGCCGCCTCCGGAGTCTCTCGGCCGAGCGGAGAGCCCGACGACGAGGCCAAAAGGAGAAAAATCGATTTCTCACGTATACAAACTCTCTCGCGCGCGTTAAATAAACACCGAACGTAAAAGGCGATCTCGGGGGCCGAGAGAGAGAGAGAGAGAGAGAGAGAGAGAGAGAGAGAAAAAGGGGCCCGACGTGTGTATAAAATGCGATAAACGACGTGTTTCTGATCGGCGAACGCCCCTTTTTTGCGAGTCAAAAGAGAGAGAGAGGCGCGCGCGGATTCTTTTTGACGACTGGACCGCTGCCAAATCCGCTTGGCCGGGATTTTTATGGCGTTTTGGTTTACTAGGAATTATGCCTGCTCCGATCGATAAATTCCGGCTGTCTGCGTATTCTGGGCAAGGATTATCTCTGAAAGCTTGTACGAGCGAGGAGGAACCGTCGCTCCTCGAATAAAGGAGGGTGTTTGCTTTCGATTTTAACGATAAGGATAGAATTTTTTTTAAAGAAGCATTTTTTTTCTGTCTTCGGAGTAACGTCGTCAAACTAATCAATTCTGAAAATGGTGTAAATTTATTGCCGTAGATTTTAAATTACGATTTTCAAAATTTTAAAATAAAACGGACACAAACCTAAATCTATAAATTATTTTATCCCTAATAAATATAAAACCGAAACTCCTAAAAATCCCGTCCACCGTGCAAAAAATTGCACCTACAGCCTGCGCTCGAAAACAGTCCCCGTCCGCCCAATCGGCCCACACTTTCCTCGCGTCGAATTTCCCTAAACAACCAGTTTCCCCGAGCAATATCTCCGCGCGCTCGAGCAGCCATCTCTCTCTCTCTCTCTCTCTCCGACTCGCGGGTATATCAGTTCCCTTCGAAATCACGCGGGCGCGCATGCACGCTTCCTTAAACGCCGCGCGCGACGTAAGTATAGAGCGAGTGGAAGAGAAAAAGGCGCACACCGGCCGGGAGTGTAGGTAATTCGAAATCGCGCCTCGCCGAGGTGCATTTATAATATGCGCGTCTGGCATATAGGATATACATATAGGAGGCGCGCCAAGCCCTTATTGAAGGAGAGACGCGGAGGAGGTGCCCCCCTCCGCCCCCCGCCGCTCTCTCCTCAACACCTGATCGCCGCGGTGTTGAAGTTTCGAGGATTATGCGCGCTGCTCGCTTTATTGGGCGACGAAAGGACTTTCTCGCGGAGTGATTTAGTGGGGAGTTGCGCGGTTTGTCATTGTGCTTGCTCGGTGCTGAGTGGCGGCCGAATTTGATGGCTTTGGTGAAGCAGAGACCGCATATAGTTTTTTGATAGACGATTGCAATCGTTTTAAAATTAAATATAGTGCAAGGCAAACGTTGAAGTAAAAAAAACCTCTTACTATACTTTGAATTTATATTAAAGCGTCAGGCGATCCGGCACCGTATTCCCCTAGAGCCTACAACGCCAACCTACCAAACCAGCCTCACCCCGACTTGTCTTCAATAACTCCGCCGGTCAGTCCTCAAATCGAGCAGCGATCTCCGGACAAAGTGACAATCCGAACAATCGCTTCTCCTTCGCTCCGTCCGAGAAGCAGAACCTCGTCTCTCGGTGCATCGCTGCTCTCTCTCTCTCTCTCCCTCTCCGTCACTCCGCGTAGGCGAAGTGCCGGCTGTGTATTATGTATACCTCTGCGGATCTATGAATGGGTCCGCCCACGAGTCGATGTCGCTTGATAAAGCCGCGAGTTATACTCTCGGCGCGGCTCGCTTTTTTTATTGCCGCTTTCGTAAGCGGCCCCCCCGCCAAATATAGCCGCAGCGAAATTGTAAGTGCCGCGCGGGTTTTATTGTGCCCTCTTCGACGTCGGCCCCGGGAAATTCGGACGCTCGCGTGTGTTTTTCGGGCGGTTTGTTGACCCGCCGCAGTTAGATTCTGCGAGGCGAATCGTACGGTGGTGGGAGGGAGGAGGCTGCGGGCCACTTTTTCGAGAGTAACAGTGGTTGAGAAACTTTAGTTGTGGGACGCGAGATGGAAGGTTTCGAATTTTTTCTGCCGACTGCCGATGCAATTAGAATCCCTTCTTGAAAAGTCAGATTATTTGAATGCTCTAACAATCATTTTTTGTTCCAATAAAAGTTTAAATAATCCTCAATTTGCGTTTTATTTGAATAATTTTAATATTCCCAAATCTCCCGCATTTTCAACCAAAGAACTAAATTTCAAACCCAATAACAAAATAAGCCGTCCATCCTCACCGCTCGAAGCCCTATAAATCACCCGACGCATCTCCCCCGACACCTCCGTCAGCCGCGCGAAAAGCTCGTCGCTTTCCCCGTCCCATTGACGCTCCGCGCCGCGGTGATCGGCGGCGCGGCGGCCGCGAAAAACTCTCTCTCTCCCCCCACCTTTGCGCATCTATTTATCTCCGCGCGGCTCTCTCCCCACTCGGCACTTACACATCTCATTCATAATTTTCTCGGTCGCTCTTTCACCTTTTTTACCCGCCCGCTGCTGCCCCCCCCTCCCGCCGTCGGCGCTCGCTCTCGCGGCGACGTGGGTGTGAGCCGATCGGCGCACCGTATAAGGCGCTATTCGGCATCCTCGGGATCTACTCTGAAAAGCGTCGTTGCGCCGAGGCGAGGAGTCGCCGGGGTATCTACTATACCTTTCTATCGCGCCGGTGAAATCGCTCGGGGCGGCTTAATTAGGCGCCTGGAGCAATTATTGCTCCGCCGCCGGAAGAGCGACGCGGGACACTGCGAATGGCGGCGGGGAGATCGGGGATGCGTCGCGCGGAGTTGAGTTGGGTATTTTTGTGGCTCGTTAGGCGGCGGGGGGAGCTTTGGATTGATGGATCGGTGATTGTTTGTTTAGATTGATGGGAAGGGGGAATGAGTCGTTAGGGTTGATTGAAGGCAGTAATCTTTCTTTTTTTTTTAACTTTTACAAACTTTTCAGAAGTTTGAGTATTGAGTGGGAGGTTTTAAACGAATAAAAAGTATAACGTTTTATTTGTGCTCTGTAGTAGAGATTAAGTATGAATACCTGCACGATAAAGTGCTTTTTATTTAAAAACAAAAATTACGCTTCGTGAAACTTTTACCGATTTGCCTTCAAGAAGAATACAAACTTCATTGTCAATCTCTGCTTATCTTCCCCGCCAACCTCCCCGAACCTATATTTACCCGAAAGCTCCAACATAAAAATTCCACCTCCCGAGAGAGCGCGATTCGCCGCCCAGAAGCGCGCGGGAGATTCGAAAAGGAGCGCGAGGAACGAGTGCTCGCGTACTCGGAAGATCGATGGCCAGGAGGGTTCGCGCTATGCCCGGCACGCGGGAATGCGTTCTATTTTCACGGCGCGCGCGCGAACACTCTTCCTCTCTCTCTCTCTCTCTCTCTCTCTCTCTCTCTCGGGGCTCTTAATTTTAGTCGAGTCGCCTCTCCGCTTGCCAATGGGGGCGAAAAGTATCGCGTCGCCAGGTGAAAGCCGCGCGATGTGGTATATAACCATACGATCCAAGTCGGCTAAACCTTGTCCAACTTTTTTTTTTGTTGCAGAATGAGTCAAGATGAGGGCGGAATTAAGGTTTTGCGGCATCGCCGCGGTTCTGATCTGCACTCTGGGATGCTGCGCTTCGGGTGAGTTTATTTTCGAGATAATAATTGGGTTGTTGGTATGTGAATGTTTTCTTAATTAAAGATGTTTAAATATTTAGAGACATTGTATAAATTCAAAAATATGCTAATATTAACCAGGCACTTTTATAGAAATTATCAAAAATCAAGAATTTTAATTAATCCAATAAAAAAATGTAGCTCCGCCGCGGAATAAAAATAACCGTAAACAATATATACAGCAGGTCAGAAGTCCTCCGAGCCCGGAATGGTCTTCACGCGACATCCGCAGCCGTTCACGGCCCCGTTGGGCGACGACGTGTACTTCGAGTGCGGCCTGAATCTCGCCGCGGAGAAATTCGTCTGGAGGCACAGGCCGCTCGGCTCGAACCAGTGGATACCCCTCGAGGCGGTCAGCGGAAACGGCGGAAAGACCTCCAAGTACGTCGTCTACTTCGACGACGAGACTAAGGCCGGGGACTATCGGTGCATCGCTTTTTACGGTGAGTTTTATTGATCGAGGAAATTTTTAACTGATGAATGGTGGAGTGAAAATTTATGAATTCGAAGCGTCTTTAAATAGCCAGATTCTGGTTAAGCTTTTATCAATCGCTTGACGAGTTCGTCCTCTTTTCAGGAACGAGCGGCCTGGCGTCGGACCCCGCGCGCCTGACCCAGGCGCGAATCGACAAATTCAGCGACCGCGGCAACGTGTACCTGCGGGTGCCGGTCGGCAGCAACGTGCCGATCACCTGCCCGGCGCCGAACTCCGTGCCGGACGCCGTGATCCAGTTCTTCAAGGACGGCAGCGCGATCGAGAACGCGACTCTGACCGGCAGCCGAGTGATGCTGATCGAGAGGGCGAGGACGGGGGACTCGGGCAGCTACCACTGCCAGGCCACCAATTACATCACCTTCGAGACGTACACCAGCGGCCACAAGACCGTGCTGCAGGTCGACCGTAACACCTCGGATCAGGCGCCGTACTTCGTCAAGCCGCCACAGAGCGAGTACAAGGTGCAGCGCGGCAGGAACGTCACGTTGGAATGCTTCGCCGTCGGCTACCCGGTTCCCCAGGTGAGGCTGGGAGAGGTGTGAAAATAGTTGGGCGGACGCTTGTTGGGAGAAGGCGCCGAGGGAAAACCGGCACGGAAGTGGACTCTGCGTGACCGAGTTCGCAGGATATAAATAATGTTTATTTGCGACTCGGGAGTTCGAGTGACTTTTGTATCTGCTTTCTTGACTTTCGAATGGGAGATTTAGCTTTTTAGAAATTCGCTGTTTACCGTTGCGCTGTTAATTTATATTAATGTTGCAAAAAATTTTATTCAGCGAGATACGACAGAGTAAACAATTTATACGTAGTTGTTGAGAAACGATCGTTTATTTTGCATTTTTTAATGTCAAATGAAGTAGTATTTCGATTTTAGTACTTACTCGAAACAGTTTAAATATGATTATACATCGAAGGCTTTAAAAGTGAGACAATGAAAAACTTTTATAGAAATTTTTATTTAAGGGAGGTCAGTGTCAATTAAATTAAAAAATGTACCCCAAATTAATCCTTCCAAACTCTCCTCAGGTAACGTGGACAAAGCTAGGAAGCTCTCTCCCATCGCGATCGAATTCCACGCCGATGGGCCTGACCCTGGTGAACGTCCAGCCGTCGGACAGAGGCGAGTACGACTGCATGTGGACGAACAGGGCGGGTCGTGTCAAGTCCGTCATCATCCTGACGGTGGTCGAGCCGCCGACGGTGCTGAAAGCCCCGAAGCTCTCCTCGTTCCTGGAGGGCGGCGAGCTCGAGCTGTCCTGCAACGCGACCGGGTATCCGGCGCCCAGCATCGAGTGGCTCATCAACGGCGAGACCCTCGCGCCCAGTAAGAATCTCGACATCAGAGGCTCGACCCTGTACATATCGCTGGTGGAGAAGAAGCACGCGGGCATCGTTCAGTGCGTCGCGAGCAACGAGTACGGCTCCCATTCGGGCTACAACTACCTGAGGGTGACGCCCAAGCAGCACATCGGCGGCGGCATCAAGTCGAGGGGTGATTTTGGAATGTCGAACGGAGGCCACAAGCACACCAGGATCGGCGTCAACAGAAGGAGGGGAAAGAACGGCAGCAAACGAAAGGACACGGGTGAGCATGGTAATTCATTTTTCATTGATCCTTTAGCATTGTGGAAATGTATGATGAATCTCGCTAATTGCGTTTTACATCATAACGTATTCGCAATTATCCATTACCACCTATCAAGTTTGTTTAACGCACTGCTCGCACCTTTTCAGACGTCATGGTACCGCCAAACCAGCCGAACGTAACGAGATTGTCGGACATGTCGGTAATGGTGAGATGGTCGGTACCGGAGAACCACGGACTGCCGATCCTGTTCTTTAAAGTTCAGTATCGAGAACTCGGTCAGAAGCCGAACAGCAAACAAACCAAGTGGATGACTGCCAATACGGAAATCGCAAGCCACATCAGGTCGTTCGAAGTCACGGAGCTGCAACCTGAGCATACCTACAGGTTCCGCATAGCTGCCGTTTATTCCAACAACGACAACGCCGTCAGCCCGATTTCGGTAGCCGAAAACTTTTGAGATCTTTACTTTTATAAGGCGTTTTTGCCAACCATTACAAAGCTTCCTTTACGAAAAAAACAAGAGTCTAATTCACCTTGCTCTCTTCTCAGGTTCGCTTCCACCTAACGCGCAAGGGTGACTTCGAGAGCAACACCATGCCGATCCCCCTGCTCACGCACACGGAAGCTCTGAGCCCCAACGAGGTCCTCCTGCTCTGGCAGAACACAAATCACTCGGCGCACATCGACGGCTTCTACGTGTATCACCGCGCCTCCACGTCGGCCGGCGACTACATCAAGACGACGGTCGAGGGCAAGAACTCCACCAACATCACGATATCCCACCTGCAGCCGGACACGACCTACGAGTTCAAGGTGCAGAGCTTCTCCGTCGGGGCGGCCTCCGAGTTCTCGCAGATTCTCAGGCAGAAGACGCAGAAGCTCATGACCGAGGCGCCGATACCGCAGGTTCTGGCCGAGAACAAGGCCAATCCCGTCGAGAGCGCGAAGAGCTCCAATTTGTACGCGATTATCGGGGGCGTTCTCGGCGGCGCTGGACTCTTGGCTGTGATCGCGGTGATCGGCGTCGCTTACAAGAGGAACAAGCACAAGCAGAGCCGAGAAACCTCGCAGGATCAAAGTGAGTATGATTGCAGGAGAATTATGTCGATTGCGTTGAAAATCTACTTTGCGCTAGTAAATTTGTTCTGAATAAAATGCCCAGATATGACTAATTAATCAATATTGTCGTTGTTAATAATTGAAATCCGCCATTTAAAACTGTACTCATACCGAGAATACCGTTTTTCTTTTTAGGCAAACCAATAACGAACGGAAGGGTAATGAACGGCGGAATCACAGATTCCAAGATAAACATAACGTCAAACCCTCTCGCCGGCCTCGAATCTACCGAGGACCCAATGCAGCCTAAGGTCAGTGAATGATATTTGCGATTGATGCTTTTTATGGTTGATTGGAGAAGTCGCAACGGCGTTTGTTCTCTCTTTTTACTGCTGTTATATACCCATTCCTCTCTTCTTCTCATATTTCTATTCTTCGCCAATTGGGCAATACTCTACAGTCTGTGTAGCCTCTGCTGATATTCTCTCGCCACTTAGCTGAAAGTATATATATATCTAAGCGCACACGTTCTTGCGCGCATTATAGTCACAGCTTCATACTTTCACGGAGACTCGTTAGTTTTTGTACATCGGTGTATACTTCAGTCGAAAATTTCATAACTGCACTGTTCACTCTAACGTTTGTATTCGAAGATAAAGGTTGCTTATACATAAACTAACGAACCGTCCTGTGACAAACAATTTATAAAAAAAAACACCAGAAATTCGTCTCTCTATTCGATTTCTGCTGCTGCTGTCACTCTCTGTTCTCGCCTGTACCTCGCTATATAATTTCGCCTCGAAACGACACACAAAATAAAAAAAAAAAAAAAAACAGTCGAAAACACGCACGTAGGTCTGAAAAGACTCTGCTACTACCGCTGTAGATCTCAAAAGAAGCGAAACGAACGAACGAAAGAACACGCATGTTTCTAAACGCAGAGCGGACAACAGTCGCCAATGGAAATGGCTTCGTTTCTTAACGGGCAGAACAACAACGGCAGCAGCGGCGGCAGCAACAACAGCACCAGCGCTACCACCAGCAACGGCCACCAACCGTCGTCGCCGCCGCCGCCGCCGCAGCCGCCCACGACCTTGCAGCAGAACCACACCGGCGGCAGCGTCCAGGACGCTAATTCAACGGGAGCATCGCAGTCCGAGCAGCCGTCGCCCCTGCAAGGGCTGCAAGCTGCCCTGCCGATCGAGCAGCCCGTCTGAGCAGCTGCTCATTTACCGACTGTCGTTACTACTTGCCCGTGCGACTCGCCTTTACCGACGGAATCTGCCTGCCTTACCGCCGATTTATTATTATACGGTATTTTAGCGCAATTTTTATATACGTTTTATAAACGGGCGCCGATTGATTTTCTGTGTTTAGCAGATTTTTTGAACGAGCATGTACTTACAATTAGCGACGATGAAAAAACTGAGCTTTGTCTAGATAAAATATTGATATAAGCTATTTTAATGAATTTTTCATTTAAACGTTCAAATTTTTTACAATGATCGAGAATTAGTCTTGTCGGTATGAGAGTTCTTGACTGTCTTAAGTAATTGAACGCTGTTTACATTCGTCCACTGTCAACTTTTACTTTATATATCGCATGCAAAGGTCTTCTTGAGTCGCTTTTAAAAACGAAAAGTTTATCCTCGATAATAGTCTTAAGGCTCTTGACTGTTCTCAAATGATGCTCATCTTAACGGACATGTTATTATGAAAATATTTTTTGTTAGCTCAATTTATTATGTATTAAATTAAAGAGAACTGAATGGAGACAATAAATATTTTCATAAAAATATTTAATTAAAAGGAGGAAAAGTGACGTGATAGCAATAATGGTGAAAAGACGCTAATGCCTTTTAATTATAAACTAATTTAACATAGTTCTCTACGACGTAGTCAACAGGACGAAAATCGTCTAGAGTGTTTGTACCTGTGGGATTGCAATATAAAGCGCAATCGAAATTCTTTTTATGTTGAGCAGGATGAGAAAGAACGCATTAATTACATTGAAAAGAAATATACTCAGTCATAAGAAAGGGATGCAAAGTGTATTGCCACAAAACACGAAAATCCACATACATATTTTCTACTTTTTCTAAGACGTAAAGCGGAAATATCGAACATCTTTGATAAACATGTGAATGTTAGCCTAGGAGGAAAATTAATTAATAATTTATTAGGCAACTTTCGCAGATACATATAAAATGTATAAAAAAAAAACATTAATCATTAACCAATCAGTCTCATCAAATTATAGTTTCAATACCCTGCTTTGTAAATAAAATAAGTTGTAATCTAAGTCGAAACATTAAATTATTGTCAACGATCGAATGCTTTATAATTGCTGCAAGCTATTTAAAAAAAAAAAAATTCATTATGAAAAATGTTGAATTTCGATGAAAGTGATATTTATCCAGTGTTTGTACGAAATTAAATTCTTTTATTCTTTGAAAAAAGAGAAACAATCGTTTTTAGATAGGAAATTTTATAATTATGTAACATTAATTTTAACAGTTGAGGAGGAGACTACACTCGTCTAGCTAACAGTATTGTTTTCTTTTTTTTTTACGCAACTAATTTAAGACTTTTGTCATTAATATTATTTTAACGACTTCCAACAACGAAGCTGCAACTCTTAGGAAATAGTCAAAAGGCAGCATTGATAAGCGCGTTAGTTCTTGTTTAATATGATTAATAATTATAAACATGTATAATGCGTTTTGAAACCGATAAGGAGGAATTAGAAGTGAGAATTAGGTTGTAGCAAAAGGAGTAGCAAAATTTCCTAATTTTTTCGCCGAATGTAGATTTGCGAATAAATTGTAAATATGTATGTTTATAAAAATGAGAGAATGCAAGAATGAAAGAAAAAGTGGCACGAGCACATAGTGTTCATATGCCTCGATTGCAATATACATATATTTTATACGTAAATATATAGCGATTGCATGATGAGATTTGAGATGTAAATATTAGAATATAATGACTCTCATCGACTAATTGTGCCTTGAGGAGATTAATTGAGGTCTGAAAGAGAATGTAATTTTATTAACAACGATTATTTATACACGCGCTGACAATCCTTTTTATGTGTACTTAATATTTTTTTCGTAATAAAATATATATTACAGCGATAAGATTTTATTAATTTCTCTGTGACGTAATTACCTTTGAAATTATTACCATCCTTCCTTTCCTTGCTTTCCGTTAAAATGTCGTTCATATATAGCGTAAAGATTTATTCAAGTAAAATAATAAAACGTTTTTGGTTATAAACAAAGCCCCGGAAGCGCTCTGCCGCTCGGCGCTCTTTCAGCAATCGCCTCTGTAGCGTGTAACGGGTTCGTTCTCCCTTTGGCCTTTAAAGGACAATAACATCGCGTTATCCGCGATGCTTCCCTCGCTTTGCGCGCGAATCTAAATTCGTTTTCGAAAAAATATCTATATCTAGTCTATAAATAGCCACCGAACCGATCGAACGCTCAGCCGTCCATTCAAAATATCGGCCGCTCGACCATCGGAGAGGATAAAGAAAGAGAGAAGGGAAAAAAACATAACAAGAGACGTCGCGCCGAAAATGCACACGCGAGACCGCGCGCACACACAGTAGGAAGAGAGAGAGAGAGAGGGAGGGAGACAAGGACGGATCCGGGGTTTGCTCTCTCTCTCGCTGGATGGTTTCATTGCCCTTTCGAGGCTCCTCCCCCCTTCCGGCGCCCCCCTTATCACCGTCTTCACCCCCCGCGCTCGCGAGAGAGCGACGACGCCGTTCGCGAACGAGAGAGACGGTATACGCAGCGCGGCTGAGCGGCGGCGCGCACTGCCCGGAGTGTGCTCTGTGTGCTTTCTGTTTTTCCGAGGACTTTCTTCGGCTCCAGCCTCTAGCAGGACAGGTACGACACAGTATTTATAATACGCGTTTCTCGCTCGCTTTCGAGCCGCTATTTGTTGCTTTATCGAGGCTCGGCCAAAGAGATATTCGTCGAGAAAAGAGGCGTGTGTGCGCGTCGCGTGATAGTTTTGCCAAGGCGAGCGTTTGTTTTGTTTATCTCGTAGCAGGCGGCCCGTAAACTTTTCTCTCGACTTCGTACTTTCCGGCGTGTTTACGCGGCCGGCTTGTGTATCGATTCGGCTCGGATTTTAATTGCTACCGCTCGATTTTCCGCGTCGATTAATTGCCCGTCTCGCGGTGATTCAAGCTCCCGCAACCGTCGAGATTGCAAGAGTAAAAACGGCGGTCTCTTCCCGGGAAGTTTAGAGAAAAAAAGCGGAATCCAGCGAGACGTAGCATGTAAACAAAGTGCGTCGCTCGACGCGCGTCTCCGTAGTTCCGTCTCTGTCTCTCCCGCGCGCTCCGCCAGGGGTAAACGTCCTCGAGACGCAGCGATATATATCTATATAGCTCGTGCAGCCGCAGCAGCAGCAGCAGCAGCAGCGCGACTTTTCGTTTCGCAAGCTCGGCGCTCCCCCTCCCTCGGGTTTCATCCCGTGTGCTCTCTTTTTCGTTCGCTAAATTTCGAAGCTCCATTTTAAATATAACATAAACCAGCGCGGCTCGCTTTCCTTACACATTACATGAGAAGAGCGCGCGCCCGATTTTCCGTAAACAAACTTGACCCTGCCGGATGCGAGGCCCGTTGCGCTGGTCAAGAGAGAGAGGAACGCGCGCAGAAAGCGTGTGTATGTTTGGTATATATACGACACGCTCGGCGCCCTAAACGTCGCATGCGCAGTAGCCCGACGCGGCGCAGGACACGGACAAGGGGAGAGCCCCGCGCGCGCGCTCGGGGTTACTGACGCGTCGTCGTCCGCCGCTCTGAATAAAGTCGAGCCCTTTCGCGATCTGGCCCTGAATGGAAGCTCTCTCCCTCGCACAGGTTATTGCACTCTGCCGAGCGCCGAATGGAGGGGGAGAGGGGGCGCGAACCTCGACGGGGGTTGTTGCGGAGCGACCGAATGGGAAGGGGAGGGCAAGAAGCTGCCGGGTTGAGGGGCTGGGAAAACTATCGGGGAGATAACTGAATTTTGGATGATCCGCGCGGAAAAGCGGTTACGGTTAACGCTAGCCGGATTTTCGCCGGGAGGCACCCGTTGCTGTTGCGCAGTTACTTTTTAGGTGCTCGCTGCTTCGTCGTGATTTTAGGAGCTTTTTTGATGTTTTTCAAGCGCTTTTAAGATGTAAACATGGTTTGTTTTGGTTGCATGAAAAATAGTTTGCAAGCAGTTTGGCATGCTTATGTAGATAAACTTTTTACGCGCTTCTATTTTTATTATACAACACTGGGTATCCAAAAATCAGTTTTAAGGAGATTGATTTTCGTTTTAATCTTATCTAATCAAGCCTCGTCGGTCGAAAATAGGAAGCTATAAGTAATCAATTTAGTCAACTGAATAGGCTTTCAGGATTTATATTTCTAAAACTTTCCATTCCTTCATTTTTGTTTAAAATTATCGAAATAAAGTCTTTGACCCAACAGATACGAAAAAATGAATCATATTTACTCATTTCGGATGATACGAAATCGCTGCCTTATGATAAAAATATCAATATTTAACATGAATTTTTTTTTAAATATTAACTGAATAATGAAAAAGCAGCAAAAGAAAGTTAATATCTATTTTCAATTCAACCTTCATTTCTTTAAATTCATTTCTTCAAATAAAGTTGAGTTAGAAATTCTATAAAACTTTTGGTGACAAGCCAAAAGATCTTTTATTTCAAAAACTGATTATTTTTTATTTAACACTAAAAAATATTTTCTCACGTTTTTGTAATTTATTTGCTCGAAATGCAGCTAAAAGTATACTTTTATCTTGCTTTTAAAAATTCAATTTATTTCAAAGTAGAAAGTTCTTTCCTGAAAAAATTCCACGAACACAATAGAAAATTCTTCCACACGTCGGTGCAACAATTTCAAGCAGGAATATATTCATATTTACAATTTAAGCATTCAATAGGCCAACTAGAAAGAGTTCTTTTTTTCAAATTCAGATTAATACTGCACCGGCCTGAAAAAGCCGGTATTCACCTTTGTCAAGCCCACATTCCGCTCCGACAAAGGTACCCCGCGCATTTTCCAAAACCATTCAGCTTTTCCACACATACAAGTATCGCGTAGATAACTCTGAAGCACCAAGTGCATTTGGTATGCAGAGAAAATGCAGCGACTGCGTCAGCAGAGCCTCTGGCGGGTCCCATTAGAAGCTGGCCATCACCTGTCTTTGTCGCGCGCTCAAAAACACGATACAACGCTCCTCTCGCGCGCATGTGTGAGAGGTTCAGAGAGAGAGAGAGAGAGGGGGGGGGATAGGGGCGCGCGTCTTTGATGCTCCGTATTTTGAGACTCGGCCCCTCATCGGAGATCCGTCTCTTTTTCTTTCTTTTTTCCTTGCGCCTCTTCCTCCACTCTTCGTACCGCGGAGATCGTCGACTCGGCGCTTAGCTGCAGCGGACGACGACGATCGCTGCACAGCAGGTAAACGAACGAAGGCGTGTCTGCTGGCTCTCTCGCTTCGGATTTTGCGCGCTCTTGTATAATATATAGCTATATAGCGGGTTGAGAAGGAGCTGCGGCACAGGTCACACGCCGTAGGTGTTCGTGAGCGCTCGCACGTACACGCGAGGCTGGACCTTAGTGAGTGCGTACGTACTGGGCAGGCGACTTCTTTCTCTCTCTCTCCCTCTCTCGCTTGTTCTCGTTATGGCTTCTGATAGAGATGAAACGCCTTTCGTTGGGTTTTATTGGAATCGGTGAAAACTCGTTTGCGTTGTCGCCTTATACCTCGCCTGCTGATCTATATAGCTGAGTTAAAGTGGCCTGTAAAAGATTTGCTTTCCGGGAGGCTTGTGTGCACTGCGAGGTAGGCCTGCGAGCAATGGAATGCATGCATTTGTTACATCGATTGGCATGGTTCTTGTGTATTAATAGGCAACTTGTTTTCATGTAAGCCCTGTTACACAATTATCTTATTCTTTTTGCATGCTACACTTTACTACTGTAGAGTATTAATTTTTATTTTGGAAAATAGTTCTTTTGAAAATTACTAATCTACTACAAATTAAACTCTTTTAATTTATTCTTTTAATATCACAATAAATAACGTATTACACGACTCTTCATTGTTTTTCTTAATTATTTTATGTTATTGTATGTTAATCACTTAATATTTACATCATGTTATGTTGTCATTGATAATACATCCTAATAGGTATTTCCTTACAGATAAGATTTTAATTAAATCTATATAAATAAACTCATCAAAGTGAAAATAAATAATTGAATATTATTAATTTAAATATTCTAAATTTAAGAAGAATAAGAATACATCATTATTTTTTAAAACTCATTTAAAAAAATGGGAAGATTAATAATTATTATTTCATTTCTTTTCAGCTATTTAAAAAACTTTAGTTCTGATTAAATTTTTTTTATTTTTCCTCTAATTTATTTAGCATTAACCTTTTCAATGATATCTATTTTTCTTGGTGTGTGTATATAAAGGAATTAATGATTTTTGTATAAAATAATGATGATATTCGAACAATAATAAAAAAATTGTGACTTTTCAGGTCAAAATAATGCATGTTTCAGGTTTGCTGTTCAAAATGAAATGGTCCCCGGGAGCTCTGTTTTGTGAGCAGGTGGGTGAATTGACAAGAGTCTTTTCTCAGTGGAATGAGTGTGAACAAACAGTCGTATTATATGCCTTACTGAGACGAATCCCAGCGGTTCAGGCTCGCTTTCTCGCTCAGGCTGTTCAACACTCATTACATTCAGTTTCAGAACTTGACTCTCAGGAGCTAAATGCTAATAATCCTAGTAAGTTTCACTGAATTTCAGACATAATATATACAAAATATATATAAAAAATCTGTTATATGTATATTTATTTATTTATTTATTTATTAAAATTAAATTTTGCAGCTTTTATCAATTCATTGTTGACGGAAACTACTGAAGTTGCAATTAACCAGCTACTGACTCACCTACCGCTTCTCAGACCAGGAAATGTGGACTGCAAACAAAGTTATTTGATGGTCATCCCAGAACTCATTAGCCACTGCGTAACCACTGGTCAATACACAGAACAGACACAACAGCTTCTCAGCTATACTCTCATCCATCCCGCTATTGCTAGTCAGGACAGACGACAGCTAACCCAATGGCTTAGACAGCTTGAAGATAGAATTAGTAATGCACCACCAACTCATAATGTTGAGGATTACACTAACAATACACCCATGAGGTTAATAGACTACTAATTTACTTGTTTATAATTTCATTTTATTTATTTGATATATTTTTTGATTAGATGGGATACTACATGGAATAAAAATATGAAGCAATCTGATCCAATTAGCCAAGCTTATGGTGCACAATCCAATACACCATTTAGTTTTCAATTCCAACTTCCTGCGACTCGTCAGAGGCGGTCTAACAGCCTAACACCTCCAGTAGCCTCCTCGCATCAACCTGAAATCATTGAACGAAGTGGAAACACAAATATTTCAACAAGACACAAGGCAAGAAGTTTCAGTGTCTCTGGTGACCATTCTAGTAAGTCTAAAATTATTTTACATCAATTATGTTAATTCTTATTCATTGATAAAATATAACAAATAATTTATAATTTTTCTTTTTAATAGCTGCTCTAATTGGATTAGGTCCTCTTAGTCCACAGAGTTCTTGCGCAAGCAGTGGCAGCGAAGGTCGTCTAGATGAAGCTTCTGCTCGACCTCTTAGTACAGGCATGCGAGGTTCGATAAATACAAACTTTTTATAAACTAGTTGTACCAAAATATCTTAAACAAAAAAACAAAACGAATTTGTAAATTTACAGACGTACCTGCATGGTTGAAAACTTTGCGTCTCCACAAGTACAGCTACCTATTCACAAATTTATCGTATGAGGAGATGTTGGAGCTTACCGAGGATCGCTTAGCTGAACAAGGAGTAACTAAGGGTGCTCGGCATAAGCTTGCGCTATCTATTGCTAAATTACAACAACGCTACCAGACACTGCTTAATCTCGAGAAGGACCTCGTTCAACCGCAACGCGAGACAAGCCAGTCTTCGTCTTTCGCCCAAAAACCACTGCTGGTCAGTGCTTTGGACGAGCTTAAGGTTATTCTTGCAACGCCACTCAAACCCAGTCAAGAAAATGATTCGCAAGATATTCCAATGCAGTTTACCAAAGTTCTGGGCAAATGTAAGGACAAATGTATAATTGTTATTAATTTTAGTTGTTCAATAAATTTTATATTCATGACGGACTAATTAAACTATTTTTATTCTTTTTAGTGTGCAGCAGATTGGCATTGGAAAACGTGGATGATTCAGTTTTGTGTTCATGCATAAGTATTCTTGAAAAAGTTTTGCAACACGATTGCTTTACTACAAGTCAGAAGGAGAAAGTGCAGCAATGGCGCAGCCGTCTTGGAAATCCTAGACCTACGCCAAAGTAAAACATATTTTATTTTTTCAATTAAAATACCGAGAATATAATGATGAAACAATAATTTGAATACTAAAGTTTTAATTTATATAAACATTTATTTTATTAATTTGTGTTTTATTTTCTAGGTGGCAACATAATCATGCATTTTTCAATCGACGATACTGCAATGGGCAACAGCATAATAGAAAGCCTAGTTTGAATTTGGGGCATATTGGAAATATTAAATCCTCAAACAACTTTATCGTTACGCCGCATAGGAACAGTATATCGACTCCTTATCTGCAATCGACTTCTAGCCAGTCGAATGGTCACGCCAACCTTCAACCAGTTCAAGCTCCTGAAAAGCGACCTAGTCTTCAAGAGACAAGCTTAGAGGTACTAAGAATTGTGATAATAAAATACATGAATTTAATCATATAAACATTTATTTTTTCAAATGTTACTGAATTTTTAAATATCATATTTGAAACAAAAATATTTGAAAGTTGCACTGCAATTAAAATAAAAAATTGTAGCAATTGCAGAGAACTTTGCAGCGCACTTACAGTGCACCACGCGATAACTTCCTTGGACATTCAAGCAGCGCATTAGAGTC
>UCOM01001495.1:0-40200 GCA_900474385.1 Ormyrus pomaceus
CCCCCGTCCCCCTACCCGCCTTCCCCCGACGCTTCTACGTCACTCAATTCAGTAACAGGCTGCCGCGTTCGTTTGCTTATATATATGTATATATATGTATATATCCCGGGCTTCGTTTTCTCGCGCACTTGCCGCTGCGGTCGCTATACCTTAGACAAACAGCGTAGCTTCTAGTGCGTGTTCGTCGACCGACCGGCGGGGGGGTTTTGTTTTTTTTTTTTTATAGGGCGAGCACGCAGCCCGCAGTTTTCCGCCGTGTCCGAGAGCTGCATTCCGGACTCAGGTGCGGATTTCGGAGAGATTTTTATTCGCTTCGAGCCGGACTGGCTGGCGGTTGTCGTCTCTTAAAAACGGTACAGCGGAATTTCAATCCGCGACTGGTTTGGATAATGCTTCAACTGTTTTCACGAGCAACGCCGACCAAGAACGAATCTATCACTAAAATTGCCCTGTTAATTGCCACAATTTATCACGCCGCGCTCGAAATCCGCAGCTTTCGTCACCCGCTCGCGCAACCACGCCGTTTTTAATCTCCCGATTCATTACCGCCGCTCATTGTTAACCCTCCGCCAATCATTCACCTACTCAGCGAACACCGCTCTCTCCCGCGAAATTTCGCCAGAAAAGTTAACAAAGCCCCGCGCACGCGCGTCCATTAGTTATCCGCGTTCGCGTTATCCGCGGCGGCGTGGGCGCGCGCGGAGATGCCCGCGTGGGCGGCGGCCCCGCGCGAAATCGAGGGGAGGCTGACGCACGATTCCAGAATTTTCGGCGCTCCGACGCCGCGATTAATCTCCCGCTGAAAAAAAAAAAAAAACACGCGGACGACGGATATAAGTGCGGCTCGAATCCTCCTCGGCTGCTCGAGGTGTGTGCTTGCGAATTAATTTACAGTCCGGCTGTGTAGTTTCTCGACGCGCCGTCGGGGAGTGGTATTTGCATCTGGAAAACTTGCCACGTAGTTTTTTCAGCTGCCGTGTGTCCCCGTCATTCGTCTGCGACAAAGTCGCGATAACTTTTTGAGCAACTTTTGAGAAGCGTTGCGTGAAGAAGTCGATATTGAAAGACGGAAAAAAGGCTAATTTACGCTGTACTTTGTGTATATATATTAGTATTTACATTCCGAATTCAATTTCGAAGCATTCATCGCCGCGTATTCAATTTGCGAATCATTATTAATCAAGGCGGTCGTCAAGTTTCTTAAAAAAAAAAAAAAAATCACCAGCCTTACGACCGTCGAATTAAAATCGCGAAACTCCTACCTCGTAACGAATAAGCAGGCGGCAGCGGCGGCCCGAGCCACAGAAAAAAAAATGGAAGGAGAAGGCAAAAGAAACTCCGCAAACAGCCACCTATAATTCATCATTTCCTGGAGGCCGCGAGGCAAAAACAGCCCGCGGCGCTCGCGGAAACGAAAAATCGTCCTACGGCTAGAATCATGAAGCGGGATAATAAAGCATCGGCCGAGCGGAGAAGAAACGCGATTCAGAAATACACCGGATGAAGAGCCATAGAACTTATGGTATATACGTGTGTATGCGCGCTATCCGGGGCGCGCCGGTTGTGTGCGCCGGGACTTTAAGGTCCCCTCGCACACCGAAACTTTTTTTTAGGACGAATCTAGTATCTTGCTCTATAGAAATGACGGGAAATACGGTGATAAGGTGTCGGGAGAGACGATATTTGGCGGAAAGTTGTTGAAAAATATTTTTTCGGAAATTTTTTGTGAGAAAACTGACGAATTTGCTTATTTTGGCATTCGCGAAATGTTTGATGTAAGGGCGTAATGAAAAGTCTAAAAAATTGAAGAATTGTAACATGTAGAAGGTCAACGATAGATTATTTTTAATACATTTTCGAAATTTTTTGGTTTACTGTAATTTTATTATCATGAAAGAAGATTCAGCACGTATTTATTCCTTATTACGAAAATAATAAAAATTATTTAAGCTTTAACAGTAACTAGGAGTACCTACAATATTATCCAAAAATTCTGCAAAAACTATCAATTTTCGTACAAAATACAGCGACATTTTGTAGAGAAACTAAGCCAAAAACTCGTCCGACAATGGACGACGAAAATCTAAACGCCCGAACCCGTCGGCCATTTTCTATGCCGTCCTAACAAAAACGGCTTAGGCCCTGCCTCTCCGACGCACTGTAAACCCACCTTTAATCCGTCCGTCGCTGCGCCTCTCCCCTCCCTCCCCGGCGGCGGGCCGCGCGCCATTTCATGCGTCCCGCTCCTCCCCTCCCTCGGTCGCCCCTCGGGGCCCGGCAGGCCTCGGCGCGCCAGAACTCAACTCAATTTCTCCTCTTTTGGTACCCAACTTCTGAGGGGTCCCCCCTCCCCCCTCCTCTCGCTCCCCGCGCTCCCGGAGAGAGAAAGAGTCGTCGTCCCGCGTTGGCTCTCCTGCCCCCACCACCTCGGCGTGCGCGCGCGCGTTCGTTTCTGGGGTCCTACGGCCATTGATCCCGACCTTCACGCGCCGAACACACGATTGCCAACGAAAGCGCGCGAGCGACTCTCCGCGTCGGCTATCCTTGTCTCCTTCTATATACCGAACCCAAGAAGAAGAAGAAGTAGAGAAGGAGAGGGGAAGAGAGCCAGCCGAACCAGAACCCAAGAGAGTAATTCCGAGTGGCGCGCGCGGGCCTTAGGGCCCCCGATCATACCCCGCTTCTCTCTCTCTCTCTCGCTCCGCTTTCGTCGTCCATCCTTCCGCTCCCTCGTCCCTCCTGCCCTCTCGGCGATCGGCTTTTACTTGCTCTCCTCCTCTTCTTTTGCTGCTGCTGCTGCTGCTGCTTCGTCGTCGGTCGTCGTCGTCGTCGTCGTCTCGAGTCTTCTTCTCCTCCGGTTCCTGCGGCGTTCGCTCTCCTGGGTGTCGGGCCCGTTTCTCTCTCTCTCTCTCTCTCTCCCTCTCTCTCCTCGCCCCTCCTCCTCCTCCTGTTCGATTCTTCGTTTATTCTGCTTTTTCGAGAGCCTTCCCTCCGAAGGTAAGAGAGCCTCGGCCGGAGCTCGCGCTCGCGGCGGCACGTCGGTTAAAAATCCCGTTCCGAGAAGCCAAAAAGCGGTCTGTCCTTTCCGCGTGCCGTGTGTATATACGTATACGCGCCGCTCCTCGCCTTGTTCGCGCCGTGTACGCGCGCCACTCCTGCACGGTGGCATCGGTGGATCGCCGGGGAGGCAGTTTTTGCGCGCGAGGAGAGAGAGAGAGAGAGAGCTGCGAGGCGATTCGATGAATCCGAATCCGTGGACTTTGAGCGATTATGGCGTGTTTGTGCCTCGCGTTCTTTTTCATGCCCCCCCGATCGCGACGGCGGTACGAGTCCGCGGCGTAATTAGACGCTTATGAAGACGTCATTGCCGGCGCTGATTTACTCGTGGGAATACGCCCTGGAATTTACTTAAGAGCTTTGATAAGAAGACCGTGAAAAATTCCCGATTTACCTCGCTGCACGGCACGGAGTGGAAACTTTTTTAAATCCGAAGCCGTTTTTCGCCGGTTTGCCGAACGAATTTCATTATTTATCCTTCTTTTAACAATTTAATCGACTTTTTTAAGCACCTAAATACAATTAATTACGCGTTCGACGTTTAAATTTACGTTTCGATTATCCGGATTAATCGAGTCCCAATCGACATTTTAGTCCAGAGACAAGCACTTATCCGGCGATCTGCAAACAACGCTAATTTATTTCAATTAAAATGCAAATTACGCAAGCATCAACAGGTGAGAGATCGAGCGCTGAAACCTTGACCCAGCACCGCGAAAGCCAGGCTGCAGCAGCAGCAGCAGCAGCAGCACCTCCAAACCTTTACGATCATCTCGCCTAGGCAGAGAGAATCCCGGCGATCTCGCGGCTCTCCTCTCCCGGCAATGAAATCGTAAATAAAGAGTAACAGCCGGCTGACAAATAGACCTCAAGCCGACATATCGATGAATGCTAAGCTGATAAGCTCGCATTAAGTTAACTCCGGGATTCTTACTCGAGCGAGCGGGCGAGAGAGAGAGAGAGAGAGAGTGATTTATCAGGCCTCTGCTCGCTCGCTTACTCCGCTTTCGGGCCGTAATCGAGATCGGTTGATCGATCGGCGAGAGCGTCGGTGTGCGCGGTGTGCGCGCGCGGGCAACACAGACGCTCTGCACCTGCAATCGTTATCCGGCGCGCGCGGCGTTCTGGTAGCGCGCGGCCGGCTATCAGAACGGGAAACACTCTCTATTCGACCTATTTCGCGCCTCCCGGAGCTCTCTCTCTCTCTCTCTCTCTCTCTCTCTCTCGTCGTGGATATCTCTCTTTCGGTCTCGCTGCACACTCAACGCCTGTACCCTGTCGATCTCGACATCTCCGCGCTCCGACTGGGGAGTCTCGTCTTACTCTCGGACTGTTTGCGCTTTTGTCTATAAGCGGTGTTTCTGGGCAAAAATCTTTGGTCAACGGAGAGTTTTCTTCGGCGGCGCGATCAATTATGTAAAATAAAGAAAAACCGCTTGTGCAATATTGGTCGTAAATCAAGTTTGAAGCTGAAAATGAATGTTTTTCGATGTAAATTTATGCTCTCGGGGCAGAGGAACGCGCGCCGCAATGCTCGCCGTAAATAAGGATTATAAACAAGAGCGAATTCATTAAGTTATCCGCGGAAAATAAATGATTCAATCTGCATTGAATCGTATACTGCAATGTGAAATGAATCGAAGAATATCGTGACCGAAATGATGCTCCGATGTCTTGAAATACTACGAGGACGACGGCTTCGGTTACATTGCGACCATAATAAACTATCCATTTCATTTTTGATATGTGCTCGATGTATAGTTTTTCACTTATTTTAAGCAAGAGAATTTTATGGAAGAGCAGATGATTAAAAACCACGAATACTTGAAAAAGAACTTGTTTTTTCTTGATTAAATTAACTTTATGCGTCAATTAATTTCGATTAAGATAAAATATATTCTTCACAGCGGTTCAATTTGACACTGCTTGCGAAATCCAAGCGCGCATTATTCGTTTACGCTGATTTGTCGTCAAATTTTTTAAAACGGATCGGATATAAGCTAAAGAACGTAAAGTACGGTTGTTCTTCCTCAACGAGTACTCTCAGCTCAACCAATTAACAAACTCAAATTCAAAATAAATCTCAAAAAGCACGTACGAAGCTCTGCTCCCGTTCAAGAGAAGAAAATCACGGTTACTACTCGCAAAGGCGATAAAGCCTCGCGCGCGTCGCGTCTCTGAAGAAACAATCAAACGAAAAAGCGCGCAAAAATGAATGGGCCGATCGTTAAGTTCACTTACTTCGCGCGCGCGCGCACACGTACACGTATACGCGAGAGCTGCGTTACGCGAATACGATGATTCGAAGCAGAGGCAAGGCTATTCGCCTCACTCTCTCTCTCTCTCTCTCTCTCTCTCTCCTCTATAATGCACCGCGCGGCAACAGCTGTCGCGCTTTTCGAGCCGGAGAGAAAGAGAGAAGGAGGAAGGAGGAACGCATGAAAATGAGAGGAAGAAACTTGAGAAGTGCGAGAGCGACCGGAGACGCGAGCTTTGTTTGGCCCACGAGTTTTTCGCAGTCACAATGAAAAATATCGCGCTCCTTTCTTGCTCCCCTCCCCGCGACTCTCTCTCACACATATATACACACACCTGCGGAATTGATAATCCGAGCTTGGATTCAACGTCTTTTTGGAATAATAGGTGTGCGCTTTGAGTTTTCGTGAAAAGGTAACAGTTTACTTGAAAGGATATATTTTTATTCAGCGATGGCAGAGGAATAATTGTGCAAGAAGCTTCGGTTGAAATGATCTGAAAGCCTTGTAAGAAATATCGTTATGTCATGCGGACGGATATTATACATTTTTTGCTCCATTGTTTTCAGAGGTAATAAGTAATATATATTTCATTTAGATTACCAATTTACTTTACGAATTTTAAGACTATACATTAGTTTGAAAATTAAATGCAGCTTCTTGCTTATGCAGAACGAGACAAAACCCGCGGCAATTCACATCCTCAAATGCGCGCGTAAGTGCAACAGAGAAAGAGAGTGGCGACCTTTTTACTCGCGATCCGCGACGACCTTCCCGAGCAGTGCTAAGTTACGCGGCATTGTTTTCGGCGATGGCCACGATAATCGCACTTAGAATCCGCTTTGTCAGGCTCCGACGCCGTCGCTTTTGTGCCGCGCGAAAAAATATATATAACCAAGTGCACGTCGAAAGTCAAATCGGGTCCGCGACTCGTGGAAGAGTTTTGCGGCCAGGAGTGGCTGCGAATTCGGTTGGATTTTGGTAAATCTATTTTCGGCAGGTTTCATGTTTATTCTATCGTCTATCCGCAGAAGGGACTGAGTTTGCGACAGAGTTTTTGAGACAATGAGAGCGTCGTGTCAACTATTTAAATACTTGCATAAGACGCACAGCGTTATAAGCGTATATACCCGCGTTTTACCTTTACATAGATTTCAAAACGTATATATCGGGAGCATTGAATTCCAGTCTTAGATATTTTCTCACGATCGCGAAACTCCTTATTTCTCTGTCTACGTTGACTCCCAAGTAAAGCCATTTTGAACTCGAATATACGAGCCGAAATTTCTAAATCTCCATCGCTTAATCGTCCATTCAAGCGCTTAATCGGCAATTTAAATCGTGTACGAAAATCACGGTAAATTCGGCTTTTAATGTGTAAACAAAGTAATTTGTTATAAAATATATTATGATTAGTGGTGTATATATCGATTCCACCGTATGACAAGTAGAGCATGTGAATATTCGACATTGGAAATGGTTTTATTATGGCAATAAAAAATAACGCTTAAGTACCTTTATAAGGTGATTTACGTACCATTAACAACATCATTTGCATAATAGTATATACATTATAAACAGCTCTAATTTACGACATAAGTTTTAGAATTTTCTTTAAATAAATTAGTATCAAGTACAAAGTTTCAGAAATGTTTCATCATTTCTTGACCGTCGGATTTTAAATATATATTTACAATGTCATATAAAGTGATAATTAGAAAATTAAAAACATAAAATTCTAAAATGTATTGGATTATTTAAGACAGAATAGCCGTCTTGGAAAGATTCTATAACAATTTTAAACTAAATTTTGGCTCTTAAGAACCATTATTTAAAATTGGGACTCTAAAACGCGCCACGAATATTCTCCGCAGTAAGCTTAACCAAGTTTTTTCCACGCCATCCAAACGCGCATATACTTCTCGAAAAATTTTTTCAAATGAAATTTCTCCCAATCTTAAAATTCCCCGTTCCCCGTGGCGAGCCGAAGAAATAGCCAATCCAAAAATTCCAGAACCCCTTGAATTCGCAGCCGCGCGCGCGCATTTCATAAAACTCCGATCCGAAGTTATCGAGCTGCGGCGGCCTAGCCGGCTCCGGCCGGTCGTTCGCCAAAGTGAAGCGAGTCGGCATACCCTCCTGCAGGACTACTCGTGGTAGGTCAGTGCATACCAGGCCGAAGCGTTCGCGAAAGGAGGAGGGAAGGAGAGAGAGAGAGAGAGAGAGAGAGAGGAGAGCAGCCGTGGTGCCATCGGCCCCTGGGACAAAGAGAGGCCGCCGTGCCGGCCGGCCCACCAAAAGAATAAATAAATGAACGAAAGGAGCGAAGGGAAAATAAAAGTGCCAACGCCGGAGGTGGAGGGAGAGGAGAGGAGGGACGAGCCCAGGATAAAGCAGGGCGAAGCTCGGGAGGAGAGAGAGCCGAGTTATGCTGTGACAAAATGAAAGACGCCTTGGAATTGCGTCTGGAGGATTTCGATGCTCTCGTTGGTCGAAAAATTGCTTGGAATAATTTTGAGAATGCGAAATATTTAAATAATTTATTAAATCGGGGTATATAATGCGATTTTATGTCTCCTCTTGCGCGAACCGAAGTAAATCCTCGGTCGTCCGTTACCTTTTCTCAAACGTATAGCTTAGCGGCGTAAAAGCAGCGACTTATCACCGAATAAAAACTCGAACCAAAATTAGCCAACAATTATTTCCCAAAGACAAACAAGAGAGTCCACCTCCGGCGTATCCTTCCTTCTCTCGGGGCAAGAAAAGCCGGGAATCCCGTAATTACGGCGCCTAAGAAAAGCGCTCTCCGGCATCTCCTCGTCCCGCGCATCCTTTTCACTCTCGTTCGTTTTACTTTCTTCTCTCGGACGCAGGCAGCTCTCTCTCTCTCTCTCTCTCGCCCCGTCCAGGAAGTGAAAGTGCGGCCGAAGGACGTCGAAAAAGTGAGAGAGAGAGAGAGAGAGGCGGCCGCCCGGCGAAGAAAGCGGCCCAAGGGCGCTCCGAAAATTCAAGGCCGACCTGTTTGTAATTTCATCGGGGTTCGCTGCCCGTGCTAATCGCCAATCTTGACTCTCTCCCTCTCTCTCTCTCTCTCTCGCTTTCGGGCCCTCGGCTTTTTGCCAGCCGGGGCGAGGAGGAGGAGACGCGGATCGTGTGCATGTGTTTTTCGCAGGCTCTTGTTTGCCGCGCTCCGTGCCCTTGCGGCCGTTATGGTTGGTCTTTATATGCTCGGGAGAAAAATAAAAGGACTTTTCGAGGATCGAGAATTCTTTCTTGGCGTCTTGTAATATGAGCGAGTTCTTTGTTGTTATTGATTGAAATTGCCGACAATTCAGGAGACTTTTTTTAGAATTTTGTTAGAAAATTACTTTTGAGCTGTAAAAGTTGTAGAGAAGGTACGTTTTCTAAATTTCTCTCGAATTCACCTCAATAACATCAATTAATGAATATCACACGATCTTTGAGTTTATTTTGAATTGATCCTTTTCGACTAGAATATACGGGTAGGTGACGTAGTTGGATCTAGGATGAATATACAACACACCTCACGATGAACAAACATTCGCGGCGCGAATCCAGCTGCAGCTTTCCCCAGAAATATCGCGGAAAAAAGTGTAAAGCACAACGAGATTAAGCCGCAAAAGTGTGGAAACGAAGTCCCAGAGAGAAAGAGAGAGAGAGAGAGAGAGAAATCGAGCTCGTTCCGTCGACACACGCATCATTACCGCTCGATATACGCCGAGAGTCCTCATTCTCGAACTTATCCAGCGCTCGACGCCGGGGAACTCGACGTCGCCCCGGAGCCTCGTTACAGAGCAGCTTAAACACCGCGGCAGAAGACAGCGGCGGGCAGAAGCTGCGCTAGGAAACAAATAAGCACTCGGCTCTCGCTCCCTCTCGCAGCGCGGGGAAAGAAGAAAGGAAAAAAAAAAAAAAACTGGCACGCTGCGGCGGCGTACGCCCACATGGCTCGACGCAGGATCCCCGGTGCAGTCAGTCAAGATCGATCGGAATCTCTCTCTCTCTCTCTCTCTCTCTCTCCGAGCGCGTTAAAGCCCGGAACGGGCTGCAGACGGAGAGCGTTTACCTATAGGGTCATCAGGGTTCACGGGAGTATGCGAGACGACTCAAAGTTCGCAGGCGATAGGTGAGCTGCAAAAAAAAGCGGGCGCTCGCGCGCGGCTAGACGACGGAAAAGGGAGGAGGACGCGGACGCAGCCCCGGGATTTGCGGGGCCCGAAGCGCGCGCCGCGGCAGGATCGCCAGATGGAGAGAGAGAGAGAGAGAGAGACGGAGCTGGAAAAAATCACGGAAGACAGCAGCAGGGGCGCGGGGCTCGGGCAAGAAAGTGCGTAAGGGAGAAGGAAAAAAAAAGGGCGCGGTGGGGATGTGCGCGTTTCTACCTTCCGCGAACGGCGGAGGGACAGAGAGAGAGAGAGAGAGAGAGAGAGAGAGAAAGAGAGGATGAGCCCCTCGCTGGGTGGAGCAAAATCCACGCCCCCGCGCGCACGTAGGCCTACGGAGCACGTGCACTCTCTCTCTCTCTCTCTCTCGCGGGCGAGAGGGAGGCTTTCATAAAACTTGGCCACGCGCGCGTGTATATGCGCAAACGTTGCCGGCACTCTCTCCCCCTACCCCCGACCTGCCGAGCGGAATAGGCGCGCGGGGGCGTGTACGTGCCCCCCGAAGACGAGGAGAGGGATTTCGGCTCCTGGTGCGGCGTGCGCGGTGTGCAGCCGATGCACCGGGAGAGCGCACGTGCTTTTTTCCATCCACCAGCCCCGCGGGCATGGACGAGCGACGACGACGACGCGGGCCGAGCACCACTGCCCGCCCCGCGGGGAAGCGGAAAAAAAAAGAGAGAGGAGAACCCCCGGGCTTTTTTCCTGCCCGGTTATTGATTATGGCCTGATGATAATTGCGCTGGGCTTCGCCTTTTTTTTTGCTGCTGCAAGCGATGACGTGCGGCTGGTTTTTGGAGGAGGGGGAGTTGGCTTAGGAGTAGAGTTTAATGCCGGGGGATTTTTTGGACTGTCGTCGCGGCCGGTTTTTGGATGGTTGCGACGATGGGGGGGATTCGTTAATTTACAATCGAGGGCAAAAGTTCTTCGCGAGGAAGTTGGTGGAATCGTTATATTGGAGCGAAACTCGTGATTTCCATTAGTTTCTACATCGAGGAATACTTTCGCGCAATAATTCAGAAGAGTTTAAAAACTGCTCGACAGATTGTATCGCCGTTGATTGGACTTTTTCCTCTGTTTCTTGCTTAAATTTGTAAAATCGTACTCGGGCAGGGCTTGCAATTTTTCTCGGCCGCTCTTTCCGACTGTAAAACGTCGCTATGAAAGTGTCTACGCACGACGTGAAAAATATATTATGAAATAATTTTAAAAGTCCCTATAAAATATAGCGAAACACTTAAAATTTCCGTTCGTCAGAGTGAACCATTAATCATCTTCGCTGTAAACTCGTATTTTCGAAGTATAGTAATGGTTTATTTTTCACTATTCTCGCGTGCTGCTACACTTACAAAACATCGTAAATTAACGGTATTAATCTGTACTCTAATAATAGTCCGCTTCTTCTTTGCAACTCGTCGAGGGAGTTTATGACTGTTTTTGCGTGACGGTTTGCTTAGCCTAGACTTATACTTAAAACGGCTGTACGTCTCTAATAGCGAATAAAATATTTCTGTTTGTGCCATTTTTAAATCGAAATCATTTTCATTTGTTTGAAATCCATTAAGTATATATACACGTTGCAGCTCCTGGAATAATTATTATTTTACAATATTTAGAGCGAAGTAATTGCTCGTCCGCTGTCATTAATTTCATTGAATCTTTAAACCTTTTTCTAGAAGGTGTTTACTAGCAGTGAGAACCAGAAAATGAAAATTTACTCAAATAACATATTAATATCTTGCATCACACATCGCCTGAGTCATACTCGTACCTGCGACTTTCTCACGCATTCACCGTCGAAGCTAGAAATGGAAAATGAATATTCAAAGCAATTAGTTATACTTTCTAATAATATTAACTCATGAAGCGTTCTTTATTCGTTGAAAAAAAAAAATTCTTATTGCAGCGCCAAGTGAAGTGGAGATAAGAAAACGGCAAGGTTGCTTAAATTTCAAGTTCAAAACGCTGGGACATTAAAAGGCATGAAACATGATTGATTATTAAACTTGAAGCGAGGATTGACACAATGAAGCGTCAGAATACATTGCGGAATCAGTAATAACATACGATTGATTGATGTAACTGGCAACAGCAGAGGTTCGCACTAATTAGTACCTGCATGCATATTCTAGAGTGGCCACTATATTTCGAAGATTTTGGCGAAGCTATTGAGTGAATATTGCACTGAAATTGGTTACACTTATTTTTTTTACCTCGAAATTTGGCCGAGTAATTTTAATAAGTAAAATATCATTTAATGTACGAAATTACCGAACTTAATAAAAGTAAAAAAAGGATATTCTCTCTTCTAGAAAGCAAGTAAATTCGTTCGGAAATAAAATCCAAGTCCAGATATAGAGATTATCTTACAAACGACTGTTTCGATCACCCTTAAAGCTCCTCCCGCAGCCGTTCGCGTCCCCGGGAGTTGGGAAAAAAGCTGAAAGAAAGTTCATTATCCGGGGGCGGCATCTTCGCCTTCTTTAACCAGTCCTTCGTTGCTCCTTCGCTCTCTGACTCTCTATGCCCCGCTCGCGCCGCACACCACCTACTTTCTCAACCCTCGTCGCACCGCGTCGCGCGCCATCGTCTTTTTCTCTCCCTCCGCGCGCGAGCGTCCTCCTTTTCTCGCATCGTATATATCCTAAGCGCATAAATGCGCAGAGCGGCGTGCATTGAAAAGAGTGGCATTCAGGCTGCAGGCGCGCACACACGTATATATACACTCCGCCGCTACCGGGCTGCTGCTGCTGCTGCTGCCGCCGACGAAGAAATCTCGGCGACGTGTGTGCTCCCGTGAAGATAGCGCGTGTGTCGGCGTCACGCAGCCGAGAAACGAGAGAGAGAGAGAGAGAGAGACCGATGCAACGGCCGTTATTTTTATAGCGTTACGGTAGGTTAGAGCCCAGCGAGAGCGGCGCAGCGCAAGATCCAACCCTGACTGGAGAGACTCTCTTTCTCCACGGCTCACTCTGTGTGTGCACTTATAATGCACGCAAAATTTCATGGAGAGCCGCTTCGGCGGGCTTCCAATCCTTTGATAACGCAAGCGCCGCCGCAGCCTATATTTAAAAGTCCAAGAGAGAGACAGAGTGCATCATCTTTCGTTCGATAGCGGCTACTTCCGGTGAACGAACATGCCTCATCTTGTTATAACTACACAGGCTGCCTCGGACGGATGGATGGACGGACGATGTGTGAGACGCCGGGGAAGGAGGCTCGGAAAGAGAGAGAGAGAGAGAGAGAGAGAGAGAGAGAAGGCAGGAGGGGAGATGAAAATGACACCGTTTGACTTGGAATCTTCCCGCGTGTATATACCTCGAGTGCCCCGCGCGCGCGCGAGCTTTTTCTTCCTCGGCTTCGTCTTTCTCTCTCTCTCTCTTTTTTTTTATAGTTTGAAAAAAAGAATCGAGATAAAAGCGCCGGGACAAAGAAAAAAAATAATAATCTTGGCTCGCCGCGAAGGCGATTTTAAAGTAATGGTGTATCGTTTGAATACCGGGCGATATAATGATGCGTCGCCTTTTAAAGGATCTCGCGGCGATGGGGAACTTTTCTTGGCTCGGGCGTTTTTTTTCCTTCTTTTTTTTAATTAATACGAGATTTATTGGAAAAAATCTCGAGCGGGATTTTCTAATTGTTTTTTTAAATCGCGCGTCCACAACTGCAGAGGCAGAAAATCGTTAACGTTTTGCAGCTTTCCAGGGGCCGATCTTCTATACGCACCTGACTTTTTTCGGAATCTAATGGACAGTTTAAAACTGCGCATATTGAAAGTATTACTGCTACGTTCTAGATTCAATGATCCTTGATTAATATAACGGATTAGATATTTTGAGGTATTGATTACTACTGGCCCGTTATAATGTTGGTGATTTCTGGAATAATACGGCATAAATGAATATTGAATGCTTTACTGCAGGTTACACTGTTGAATAATTACACATTTCTCTAATGGCTAAGGTAAATCTTTGTTGAATTTAAGCTACCGATTTAGATAAAACCTTTTAAAACCTGGAACCAAACGTCTGTTACTATACTGATTCTTGCAGTATTACTGAATAAATAAAGTAATGACACCGAGCAATGACTTTAAAATGCTTAATTTTACAACCACACTTCATTTCACATTACACGAGGAAACAATTGCACAAATAATACAAAAAGTACATCAAAGAAGCATCCTTTCAACCGTCGAGTCGAAACCGTTCCCTTTCTCTCTCTTTCTCTCTCGACGAAACCCAGATTCCCGCAATTATTTAAACCCGAAGAAACGACGCCGTACACGGCCAAGAACAACTCGCTCCTTTGTAAACGATTTCCGCGCCAAGTATGTAACGCGGCCCGCGACGACTCTCGCGCGGGAAGAAAGGACGTTTCTATATACGCCGCGGCGCTCTGTGCGCGCAGTGATATCGCCGCGTCATTTTCGCACAATTGCTTAGCGCGCGGCGGCGGCGGCGGCGCGGTGCGGTACGTTTGTGTGTCGGGTTGTGCGAACGCGCGTCCATTACGCGGGGCAAATTGGGACAAAGTGTCACTGATATCGGAAACGGCTAATTAATACGGCATTGTAACCGCGCGCGCGACGCCGCCGCGGCGAAAAAGAGGGAGAGAGCCAATTGCGCCCCCGTTTACGCGGGGAGCAAAATTCGTAGAAACGAGCGAATTCGGAACACCTGATGCTTTCGGCGATGCAGTTGATATTCCTGCTAATGAACTACGAGGCCAGAGGCACTAATTTCGGCATGCGATTAAACGCGCTGACCTAAATTCGATCGTGCACAAATATCGTTAATGAAAATTACGCGTGTTTTCCTTATTTAAATAGAGGGAGTTAGATTTTGGGAAAATTATTTTTAGACCTGCTGCTCTTTCGTATTTTATGATAACTAAATATTTCAATGTTAATGGATTTTACTTCGAAAGTTTTTCTAATTAATATTAGTCCCTCAAAAATGACGGTAATATAATTGAGGAAATTAATTCTAATTCTCAGTCTTGAGTTCACACGGAACGCGAATCGATTCACTCGTATAAATTCAGTAAAATAAAGGTTCGCCCGAGAGAGACACGGCTTTCCCGATGTAGCCCCAAAGTATTGACGTATTTGAACGGCGAAATTGAAATCTTATGTCTTGACATATTCGCCGAGCGGAGCGGTAGCAGCTTTTAATTATTCGAAAATTTCATTAGACCGAGGAAACTCGAGTACACAAGGTGGAAGAGACAGGGAGAGAGAGAGAGAGAGAGAGAGAGGGAAGAAGGGGGAGGGGGGAGAAATCTAGGGGAGGAAAATGTGCAAGTGTAATTGGACGGCTGGCACAGTATCGCGCGATATCACGAGCGTGCCGAATCCGCGCCGATCAATTATTCAACGTTTCAACGTCTATCAAGAACCTTCTTCAAACACACACGTCGAATTTTAACAAAGCTTCCCAATTTCCGGAAACGGCTCTTGAATTTTTCAATAGTTTCTGCTTCGCGATTGGGAGGGGGATACGGGCACTTGGCTCTGATTTATAATAACCAGTAATGATTGAACCGATGTAAAAGTGGATTTTGGAAATTGAAGAGACCGAGTTTCAGTGAATTTAAGAATGCAAAATTTACAAGATCGCAGAAAAAAACTGGTTCACAGCGGTTGTCAATTATTTTTTCATTCTTCAGAAGACATTAATCATTCCAACCAACATTTTTGCTTAGCCGTATTATCTAAGTTAGAGCTTGTAGAATCCTCGATTTCCCAAAAGCATAAAACGACTTAGCATCCCTAATAAATTTAGGTGGGGGATCTACAAAGACACAAAGCTTCAATCTCGCCACAATAACAGAATGCAAAATTCGCTTCCTGCCTCCCGTTCCTCCCGTGCAGCCCGCAAGCAGAGGGGGACAGGTGCGGAATGCCATTAGCTAGTTTGAAAAATTAGCGCGAATAAACATCGCGCGGGGCATAACTGGCGACGGCGAGTGCACGTATATATATCCACCTCGCCCCGGCATCGCTCGCATCCGTAATAAGAATCGCGCTATATACCGCGGTGCATTATGATGATTTCGCAAGCTGCGGCCGCAATTTGCCCAAAAGGAAGCGAGCGTCATTTTTTCGCGATTCCCAAGATGCGAGGGGCCCGATAAAGCCCGGGAGAGAGAGAGAGAGATAGGTAGAGAGAGAGAACGTTCAGCCGGTTCTCGGAAGGGAAAAATTGACGGTGCAAGACCGGGAGACGGGAATACAGACAACAAGTGCGCGCCAGGTGTCCGGAGCATCGTACTCTCCCTCTCTCTTTCTTAACCGCGAAGGAACCAAGCCGGTGTGTACCTAGTTGCAGCGGTGGCGGCGGCGGCGGTGGTGGTGGTAGTCGTTGCTACCGGGACGCATGACTACCTCGGCAAAGTGGCGGTCGCCGTTTCGCGAGGGCCGCCGCCGCCGCTGCCGCTGCTGCTGCTGCTGCTCCTGCCGCTGCTCTCCATTAAAAGTCAACTCGAGCTGCGGTCGCGAGCCTCACGCTCTTCTGGCGCCCATTAAAAGCCGTCCTGTTGCTGCGCTAAGAGAGCCTCGGCCGAATCGGAGGAATCGCAGATAAGGGACTGGAGCGAAAAAAGATGTTCGCCTCGATAGGGGAGATGTCCTGGATAATTTCTCTTTTCTTTTCTTTTTTTTTTTTTTTTTTTGTTTTGTTAACTGCGATCGCTGAACTAGTCTGTCGGACGATACGTTGTACCGCAGCTCTTTTGGAGGACTATTTTTGACTCGTCGAGTTGAGCTAGGTTTGCTCTGGTGGAGTAGTGTTTTGCTCGATGTCAATGTTCTAAAGTAAAGCTTAAAAGTTTGAGTTACAAAATCATTAAATAAAGTATAGTTTGTTATTTGTAAATAATTAGGGATAAGTAAATTTTACCCGGCTTCAGACTACAGAAAAAGAATGAATATTTATCGAAATGTTACTGTAATTTAAAAATTTTCTTCCGAGGTCTCCGCTTTTTGGAAGCTACCAAGTCAAACGAAATAAGTTACAGTTTGTTTGCAAAATGCCAAAAGCCTACTAAATAATACATTGAGCGCTGCAACAGATGTACTACGCTTTAGAGAAGCTTCAATCTGTTCCAATAAAAACCGCCTGAAAAGCATAACGGAAGCGTTTCCCGTAAATGATAGTAGTACCATTGAATAGCAATCGAGCCGCACGTCCATAACACCATACCGCAAAATAATACACCTTCCCCATCTTTTCAGATTTCGATCGCGGAGAGAACTGCTCGCAGACCTTCCAGAATCTCCTCCGCGCGCGGGAAAGAGTCCGCGCGCACCGCATAAAAATCGCGCTAATTCGCCTCGTAGCCATAATATCCCCGCGGCGCGTCTAATCCCGAAAAAAGGCGGCTGCAAAAAAGTCCCCTCCCCCCCGACTTCGTGTACCGTTGCATCGATCTCCCCGCGCGCGAATCCGCCGCGTAATCGGACATTCGGCGAAGCCAAAGTAAACGAGCGCACATCGGCGCGGAGAGAGCCGCGAGAGAGAGAGAGAGAGAGAGAGAAGACGTTGAGCCAGTCGATGATGCGCCTCGGGCGTTTCGGACGACCCAAATATCCCCGGCTACGGCTTCCTCGTTTCGCAAATCGCCTTATCGAAACTTCGAGGGGTCGACGCGCGAGTTCGAATTCTGCCGCGCGGATCGAACGCTGACGGTTATTGTTTTCTTTGAGCTGGTTAACGAGTGCCGTTTTAATGGTTGTTACGGAAAAAATTCTGTGGTTCTGAGGGGGCATCGTTTAAGTTGACGTATATAAGGACAATATACTAATAAGAGTCATGAAAGTGCAATTCAAATATACAAAGTAGTCGTCGATTTTATTTTAATTTAACTAAAATTAAAATTTGGGAATCTGAATCCCGAATTTACTGTTATATATTCTTTTAATTGTTATTTTTAATTTATTTTTTAAGTATTTCGGCCATCCGCTGCAATTGATTGCACGGTGCAATTAAATAATATTACACTTTATAAATAAATTTGAATCAACAAGTGTTGACGTAAATATCAAAATGTATTTTTATGACAAGTAAAATTATTATCATACCACGCACTGGTTCGGGTAGCAAATTTTTATGTTATTACAATGACTTAGGGCAAAGAGTTCATTCTCTTAAAAGTTATTATTACTGTTACTCGATCCTTCTGAAAAATAATCAATTGTATCTCTTATTAAATACTATACTTTCTATCATTTTAACTATCGCGGCTCATAACTCGTATCATTACCCTTACTTCCGTTATTGCCTCAGAGTTTGTATCTTCTTTTAACTCTCAAATGTAAAGCAGGCAGCTTGGACAAAAAGTTGGGCAAAGAAAGTTTTAAGATCTCGAATAAGTGAGAACATTTTAACCAACAAACTGTTAATCGGGTTGTTTCTGGATTTTTGTTACAGAATAATTTCACGTCATGTGAGGATATTACGGGTAGCCTTGAGCAATGAAAAACTTGAAAAGGCATCAAGGAGCAATTAAATTTCTTGAAGAGGCCATTGAACCTTTTTGCAGGCATAAAGTAGTTGGTGATGACTGTAGTTAGAGGTAAACCCGTTTCGAACTACCTTGATAACATCTACGAACATTGCTCCGAAGTCATCAAAAAACGAATTAACCCTTTTTACCCTCGAGGGGAGGTGGCGCGAATATTTCTCATAATTAAGTAAAGTAGTATTAAAAATAATCATTTCTTAGGGGCGCTTCGATTTAACGCGTCTATGAAATTTTGAATTTTCACAGATTTAATAAATAGGTCACATTGATTGACCTGTCGACGCCTGCGGCTGACGAGGTAGTTATTTCTTTATAAGCTTTGCATTTGAATTTTACAAATCATCGATTGGGACATTTTTTGAACTTTGCTTCGGTATTGAGAAAACTATTAGAGAACTATTTTGCATTTGCAAGATTTTTAGTCCCGTTGACCAGCAGTATCAATGCAAAATTTGGATGATTGTTTAATCCGTGACCAATTTACATTTTATATACACAAGATCAATTTTTATAGTAATGTTCACTTGAATTAATAATTTGATTTTTTTACGATATAAATGTGAAAAACCGCAAAATTATTAAATATTTATTTTAAATTACTCAAAATACATTTCATGAAAACAAATTTATAATTTTAGTCATTTATACGAACAATTTCTTTGATAAATCATTAAAATTTGTTAGAACAAAGTCTTATAAATATAAATAAATAAATAATAAATAATAAATGACATAGCCAGTACACTCCGAGCCATACGTCTTAAATAAAAGTCAATGCAAGCGACAGGCCAAAGACCCAAAAAAAAAGAAAAAAAAAACAATCAAACCTCCCTAGAATTAAAATCCCCAATCGATATAAAATAATCGGGCCAATAGACTCGAACGAAAAGAAGTAAGCCGGAAGGGAAGCTCGCACCTTTGCAGCCCGAACAAAGAAAAGAGCTCCGCGGCTCTATACATAAAAATCGTCGAATAACTACATCGACAAATACACCGGCCGCGTCTCACCTCGGCAAAGAACAGAGACACTCACACGTAGAGGGAGACGTCGTGGTGCTGCGCGAGGCCACGCAGCAGCGTTATAAGATCGATAGCTGATGTGATAGCAACCCACCCAACCCGAGCGACCCTCCGTTCGTTCACCCCCGCGGCGCAGCTTTCTCTCTCTCTCTCTCTCTCTCTCTCTCTCTCTCTCTCTCTTTCTCTCCTCTGTGCACATTCGCGCCATTATCTGTTCCAAATGTCGTCAGCCCCGTCGTTTCGTTTACGGCGAAGAGGAGGCCCGACTCGACCCTCTTTCTTATTTTTACTTCCTATAGTACCTCGCCGCTCTCTCTCTCTCTCTCTCGCTTTCGGCTTTTCTATCAGCGTCCTTCTTATTTTTACTTCCTATCATACCTGCTCGCGAGCTGTCTCCGTCGGCCCCTTTCCCGTCTTTTTTATTGCCCTCCTCCCCCCCACCCCTATCGCGTCCGCGGATTCTTCTTCCTCCGCTGCTCCCCTTATTTTTACTTCCTACCGCCCTCCTCCCATTTTTTGCCCTCCTCTCTCTTATTCCCCATCGGTCTCTCCCTCTGGCTTTTACTCCGCGCCTTCTATCGTTTTTACTTCCTTTCTCAATTTTACTTCCTATCGCGCGACCACCGCCGCCTCTCTCTCTCTCTCTCTCTCGCGATTTCGTCGCCGCGCGGTTATCTCCCGCGCTCGCGGAGTCTTGTTCTCCTCTCGTTCTCTCTCTCTCTCTCTCTTTCCCTTTCTCTCTTCCCTTGTTTTTTAAGGTTATGCGCGCCTCCCGCGCATTACGACCCATTTCGCTCAGCCGAGCCATCCGATTCACCCCTCCTCCCCCCCTTCCCCTCGTCCCGACGCTGTTGCGGGGCTTCGCGCGAGTTCTGCGAATCTCGGATTTTGCCCTTACTACGATTCTTACTGCAAGCCCACCTCCCGCGCGCGCGCGCGCCTTGCTTACACACTTTTTTATGTTCTTTCCTCCGAGGAGGGGGAGGCTACGGAAAGGAAATTTTCGACGAAAGATATTGTGCCGGGCTTGATGGTGCTCTTTTTAATGGCGCGCTTCGGGTTATGAGAATAATGCGCTCGGATTTTCATCACGATTCCGCACTGCGCTTCTTTTTAAACGGGACGAGATATTTTTTGGAAACGAACAAAGAAAACGTAGCTTTTCGAGATCTACTGTGTTGATCTGTTGAAATTTTAATAGTTTTATGACTGATGGTAGCTTCTATTCAATTTAAATATGCAATTGATCACATAAAGAATAATTGCAATAACACATCGAAGAAAAAAAAAACAATTCGTACCATCAGCAAACAGGATGAAAAATCATTTAGCGCCTACGAATTAAAAAGTTTAATTATAACGAAACGATTACGAAGCATAATGATAAAATTGAACGTAAGAAGAAGCCAGGAAAGGCCAAGTAAAACCTGCCGATTGAGACTCTCTTATCTCCGCAGAGTGGAATCGTCGAAAAGTCACTTTTACATTACCTCGAAAATTCCGGCGAAGACCCCCCCGGAGAAATAAGCATTACACGACGACAACGAGGTTGAATTGGAGCCAGAACGCGCCAAGGCGGAGAGAGAAAAGTGGCCACTTTTCCGCGAATGGCCCGCAGCTATTTTCTTGCTCTTTGCTCGCGAGCGATCGAGCTTACTCTCTCTCTCTCTCTCTCTCGGCGTCTCCGCCGAAAAAAGCGCGTCGTAATTTATATAGAAAAATTTGAGGGAGAAAAATGTCAGGGGGGAGGGAAGAGGGAGGGCGACACGGCCATTTTTCGAAACTGCCGCGCGTAAAAGGGGGCGCCGGGCGAAGGAGATTGAGGGTAATAAGGGCGAGAAAGAGTTGGGTAAAATAGACGCTGATGGAGTGAACAAGGGAGTGGGAGCGCGAACGAGACAGATAAAATGGGATGGAACGCTCGAAGTGGGGGGAGGAAAATGTATAGTAAAAACTTTGTACTCGGCGCTGAAGCAGCTTGTAACACTTTCAAAGATTTTTACGACGGGGGCCGCTTGCAGCTGATTATGACTTCCGCGACGAGGAGATTTAGCGTATTTGATTTGAGTTTGAGAATTTGCGAATTTTACGAGGGAGTTTTTATCATTTTTATAATACCTCTACGTTTCATTTTCTTTGGGCTATCGTTCGGCGGATCTTCATCCAGTAAATTAAACTTTATTGATTGAGGGCTTTCAATGGTGCCGACGTTAAAATAAGTACATTTTCATATTGACATTTAACAGGGAAAAAGGCAAAAGTAACGAATCATTTTACTGCGGGATTTAAATTCAGAGTATATAACATTATTATTTTAAATAGGATATGTCTTTTAGCGAGACTCTATTCTGCTGCTATTCGTACTTTTTAATACGTCAATTCTAATCATTAATTTACTGTGAATGCTGCCAATTAAAAGTGAACGTTTTTATAAAAGTTGGCTGTTTTATTGAAATCGTTAAACATGGATGCATCAATACTTTAAAAAGTGAAATAAATATAAACTTATTTACAACAAGTGTCTATATACTTTTTTATGACAATCAATTTACTGAAGACAATAAATAAACATTTTTCAAATAAATTTAACTCCGTGAAAAATATTAACAAAATAAAAGTTTTTTCAAAAGACAGATTATGAAAATGTGATTGTCTGAGTTGTTTGGGAACATTTTACTCCTTCAAAGAATTCCTATATAATCTATAGCCTAGAATTGTTGCCATTTATTCATTAGTTGCGCATACTGTACTCATTTATATATTTTCTATAGACTTACATATTGGAATACATTTCAACAGTTCCAACTTCCCCGCGACCATCCCGTTGCCACGAGCTGTAACAATAATAAAATTTCATTGTCCCACCGACGGATAGACATTTAAAACCTTTAACGAAACAAATATAGCGAAACTTGGAAAAATGTCACCGGCGAAAAAAAAAAGCAAGCAATTAATTTACAGCTCGTACATACGCCGTTGCTTTTTTTTCGTTCCCGGAAAACTAATACGTATATACGACCCTCGCGACTTAACGCACTTCCGGCACTAATCCGGCAAATCGCGTCAGAGGAAAAATACTCAAAGCCCCTCGATAAGGTGCTCGAAGCCACTTGTCCGCGGCGTTACGGCATATTATTCATCGGCGGAGAGAGAGAGAGAAAAAAAGAAGCAATCTCGAGCCTAACCTCGCGCGCCAGCCGGTCTCTCTCTCTCTCTCTCTCTCTCGAGCGTACGCAGGGAGAAAAAGAGCGAGAAAGAGAGGAAAGAGCGCGCGAGCGGAGAGGAAAAAAGGAAAAGGGTAGTCTCGCGTGAAATTTTCGCGAGAGAGCACCCAGTCCTCCTCTCCCTCTCTCTCTCTCTCTCTCTCTGTTTGAGCCCCGCTCTCGCACAGAGACTCATCTGTGCCGCCGCGCGATCCCGGCGCATCTGGCTTAAAGCTCGGCTAAGTGTTACGCGAACGAGATATTATAAAAGTGCCTCCAGTGGGCCCCGAGACTCGCGCCGTCGTCGCCGCCGCGTCGTCGCTTCGTTAGCGCGCGCGAGGCACAAGCTGCACACACACACACCGCACACACACGGCCTGGTAACGATTTTTTTTTTAGCGCCCCGCGCGCGCCGAGCTCTCGTGAGATGCTCGTGAAAACGAGGCGCGCTCTTTTTTTTTTTTTTTCGTTCGGATCATCCGCTCGAGTGTACGTCGCGCAGGCCGAAGTTTTTTCGAGGCAAGTTCGAGTCGGGGCCGCCGCGCGCGGCCAAGATTTTTAGATCGCTTTTCGGAGCAAAGCCGGGAATTAGACGACTCTAAAGTGATACGCCGAGGGGAGATTTTTCGAAAGGCGCGCGGAGACCTTTTTCGTCGGGGAGAATTTTCTCGAGTAGCGCCCGACTTTCATCCGGGCTTACGAGTTTGAACGGCGGAGATGTTGATGGGAACGACTGGGAACGGATTTTCAAAATTCTATCAAATTTTCTTAAATTGCAAGAGCAAAGTGGCAGCTATAATTCAGCTGCATCTTTAATAATAATGACAAAATAAATTTCCACGGACATCCGTAGGAGTACGACCCAAAACATATATTTTCCAGACACACTGCGCGTACAATCCCCGGTCTTCGCGTTAAATATATCCGAAAGATCCCGAGCCCCCCGTCGGTGAAATTGGCGACTCGGCGCGTATCGATTCGGACTGAATTAGGGCTAGTAAAATAGCCTGAATTAATAATAAAAGCTAGCTCCGGCTAAAGCCGGCCTCGAAAAACCGCCTCGTCCCGCGCGCTTGCCTGTCTGCCCGTTGCCGTTGCCGGCGTTACATACGTGTCCGAGGCGCTCCGCGCGCGCGTGTATACGTGTGCACTTGTGTAGAGGTCAATACACCATGGGGGCAACGCATAGGCGAAGTCGCCGTGCAGGAGGAAAAACGCGCGCGCCGTGAGCGAGTTTGCCGCTTGGGTTCCGCGAAACCCATTGAACCCCTTCCTATTTTCTACGCAAATGATTCTCTCTGCCGCCCGGCCGGCTGTGTGCAGCGCCTGTGCCGCCGACGCCGCCGCCGCCGACGCCGCTTCGAGTTCGATGACGAAAATGATTTAGTTTCGTCGCCGCCGCCGCCGCCGCCGCTGGAAAAGAGTTGCGAAAAACTCGAGCCTGCGAACACACAATCGAACCGATATGGCTAAAGCTGCGAAGAGTCGTACGGAGAAGTTTCCCTCTCTAGGAATCGCTCCCGCGGCTTTTTGCATAACAAATCAGGCTCCCTGCTTTTGATTGACGCGCAACTTTGCTTTTTTTTTCGCCGTTTCTTTCTTTCAGCTACTTTTTTTTTCAGGCAATTTCCCGCGAGAACGAGTACGAACCGATTTAGTTTGTCCAATTGCAGGTTTCCGCGACTGTACGGGCAAGTTCTCGGCTAAAACTGAAACGACGATGAATTAAAATTCATGGGGAAATTGCGAAGTAATGCCAGTCGGTACTCGTGTAATTAGGTCCTTTTTCATCTGCTTTAATTGATATTATCAATAGTAACTTTTATAAACGGTCCGCATAATTTCCAGTAAACTATATAAAAAATTAATTCCACTAATTTTAATCCAGCGAAATTAGTCGTACTAAATTTTTATTAAAAAAAAAAGCAGACCCTCGCTCATATAACGAAAGGTAGCTAGAGCCGCTAATAGAAAAGCCTGCTTTGCACGGATACGGAGTCCGAAAGGAAGCGAGGCATCGCTCGCAGACAGACAGCCGGCACGAGGAAGAAGCTCGCGCGCCGCGGCATTGTCGTGCTAGGCCTACGAATACAAGCGCGCGACACTTCCGGCCGCCTCCGGCTATGCCTAAATTTAGGCGGCGGTGGCGCGCGCGAGCAAGCAGGCAAGCCGCGGTATAATACGTTCCACCGGCGGGGCTTCGCCGAGGCGATTACCGCGTCACGCGCTCACCCTCGCCCAGACCTATCTCAACTCTTTCTTCGGCCTGCTTGCCTGCCCCCCCTCCTCCTCCCCGCCAAAGCCGCCCGGCCCTAACCCTCGCAACTCGGCTCTCTTCCCCCTCCTCGCCGTACAACGGGCAACGCCGCCGTCTCTTCTTTTCTTTCGCGGCGCGGAGCCGATCCTTTTTTCTGGATGCCTTTTTTTTCAGCTGTCTCTCGGCGAGTTCTCTCCGTGCCCGGTCTCTTAGTTTTGTCTCGCGTCATGGGAACGTTTTCTCCTTCGGCGGCGCGCGCGCTCGGACTAATTTTCGGTCTTAAAGATAAGGGGAAGCTGGGCATGGATGTGTATTATTATTAATTTATCGCTGATTAATAGAGACGCGAGAGAGAGATCGAGTTTGCATCGAATAGATACGCCTGGCTTTAATACACTCGCCGATCGGACTATAAATAATTTTATTGCGCTTACGTAACCGCAAACGCGATACTAGCGACATTATCTTTTATAGCTAATTAGCATGTATATTAATTCGAATCCCATTAAACGATTATATCCGCGCGCGCGATTATTAACGCCCGACTAACCTATAGAGCGACCGTATCGAATTGCGTTCGAAATCGGCCAAAAGTTAAAGTGGACGCCATCGACGAAAAAAATCGCGACGGTAAAAGGAAGCCTGGTGTACAGTCTCGCTCGGCAACTGCACAGCCAAAAGAGCGTCGCCGCGCGGCCACGTCGCGTTCTTTGGTCGGCGCGGCCGGCGAAAAAAGCGGCGGCGGCTCGCGTCCATCCTGAAAGTATAGCAAGGAAAGCAGCGGCAGCGGCAGCGGCAGCGTCGTCGTGGCCACGTCTATTTCTCACACATGGCCGCGGCTCGCTCACGCACCCTCCCTTCCTCTCTCTCTCTCTCTCTCTCTCTCTCTCTCTCTCTCTCTCTCTCTCTCTCTCTCTCTCTCTCTTTCTCTCTCAGTGGAGTACGTCCGTCTCTGTTCGGGCCATCGCGCGTCGCCTCTGGTCCCTCTCTCTCTCTGCCCTTCCCTCCTAGATGACTGGCTCTCTCTCTCTCTCTCTCCTCCTCCGGAGCCGTTGCCCCCGCTGCCGGCGCTGCTCTGCCTTCCCCCACCGCAACGAGGGGTGAACGAACCTACTAAATGACGGCCATGAAAACAGCCGAAGCTCCGAGTGTGTGCGCCAAGCGGCGAGGGGAGCCAAGGGGAGGGATGTATCGGGTGCGCCTCGCGAGCGGTGTGGTAGTGGTGCCGAGAGAGAGAGAGAAGCAGAGACCCTCTTTTCCTTTCGCTCTCTTTCCTTTTCGCTCTCCGAGAGCTCTTTAGGGCCGGACCACACTAGCGAACATTTTTCCGACTGCTTTTTGATTTATCAGCCGAGGGAGGAGGGGGGGGGGGGAGATTGATTGATAGCTCCGGGTCTGAGCTGTTTAATTCGGTTCGAGGATCGGCGGGGGGGAGAGGCGGAGGGGAACGTATTACTCGTCGACGATATTAAGTAAGGTTATCGGAAGAGTTCGCGGGGGAATCGTTAAATTTCAGGCACAAATACGTCTCCGCGTATTATTTTACCGCATTCTTATCGAGGAATCGCATCTTAATCTTTATCTTACAGTTATGTGCCTTCTCACGGAGAGAGAGTCGTCGGTAATATTGCGCTGCAGCCCGGCCACTGAAGGAATTTGATTAAACGATACGATCTCGCGGCAGTCGCATTAAATCGCTTCCATTCTCTCTCCACGCGTAATGCTTTATTACGAGCCACGGCACTTGCTCGCGGTCACCGCGAACGGAAGAGAAGCCGCTGCCGCTGGAAAAATTTCGAGAATCTCGAGACACAAAGGGCGCTTCTGACTCGGCGGATTTCGTTTAATGTACAACCGAGGCCTTCTAAATTCAGCGGCGGGATCTCCGATCGCGAAATTGGAATCGTAATTGAGAGGTAAACGTCGCATTACCGTACACCGTATACAGTGTGCGCATATACGCCATTAAGTTTTATTTCATTTTTATTGCGCCGCTAGAATACATTCCGAGAAATTTCGCATGCGCAGTAATTACTCGGAAACATCAGTCTTGGCCAACAACGAACGCACAAAAAGGCACATAATTCGCACTTGTCCTTCCCCATATACATGCGACTCATGACGAACTCCGGACGATAAGATCGCCGAGCGGGACTAGTGTAATTCGGCCCTTATTCGAGGCTCTCTCTCGGCTTATTCGTTTCGTTTTGCTCGATCGCGTGTTCCGTATTCTTTTTTTTTTCTTTCTTCCCTCTCGGCTTATGCTCATCTGTCCTTTTCCCCCTCCCCCTTCGCCTCCTCTCGCCCTCTCTCCTCCGTGCTCTCCCTCTCTCTCTCTCTCTCTCTCTCTCTCTCCTCCCGCTTCGCCGTCTTCGGCGCCGTGTTTCGTTTCGCTTTCGCGCTCGGCCGAAAGTTTTTGTCCCGCGCGGCGACGAACCGGCCAGTCACTGGGAATATCGCGCCGCGCGGAAGGCGAGGATTACTTTTGACTTTCTGCTCCTTTCTGCAGCGAGCCAATTTTTTTTTTTTTTTTTCGAATAACGCGACGAGACTTCGACAGATTGAAGGCTGAATGGAAATGGCATGAAAATGGATAAATATGCTGAATTTATGCACGATTGTTGCAGAAACAAATGAGCTCTTCCAGGAATAGCTGGATATACGTCGGATAGAGTTTTCAAAGCAAAACAGATATCGCAATACGTTATGTTTTTATGGGGGAAAAAAAACTATTATTTCCACGTTTTTTAACTTATAAATTTTAATCCAAATCAAAGCAGTCAAATCGTTCCTTTTTATTCAGCATTTTACCGCAAAATTTTTTCAAAGATTATAAAGCCATCAGAATTTTAACGATTCTACTGGAAACGCAACGCAAACAAAATTATCTAAATGCGCATTATTCCTCGGGGCGCATTACCGCGACTTTTTTCCCGAGCGAATAAAAAAAAATGTAAATCAAAACCCATTATCCGGGGCATAATTTTGCAAAGCCCGCTCAATAATTAAATGCCTCGTAAACTTTTTAATTTTTCTCTTTAATTACGCCTTCTTTACCGACAGCCCTAAAACCATCAATCGTAAAACCGAAAAAAAAAGAAAAAAAAAAAAAATCACCGACCTCTACTCCACTCCGACGCGTGTAAAAAGCGAGAGAGAGAGCGTCGTCGTTCCAAGCAAATTTACGCGGCTCGACGTTCGCCGAAGCGGCTCCGCTCGTCGTCGGCGATGAAAATTCGCGGAATCGAAGGAGTCGATCGGAGCCGCGAAACAAGAGCGACGATTAAATATTTTCAGTGCGGCGAATAATCCGCCCGACGCGAGAGAGCTCGGAGCTTTGTTTTTTTTTCAGCTCGGGCCGGCAGGCACGCGGAGCTCGCGGGGAAAAAAAAGGCTCTCGCCAGAAAGATGCATTAGCGGCCCGGTGCGGGTAAAGTGTGCGCCTAATCTCGTCCGCCTATATATGTATCAACTACCTTTTAATCCGGTAGTACCTTCGCCTGCCTCGCGTACCTGCTAATTACGTTTTATTTGTCGAGGTAGAAAAAATTGCGGGTCTGGGGAGAGGATTTTTTTTTTTTTTTTTTTTGTCGATGCAAAGGAGATTGAGGAAATGTGTAATTGAAGTTTGCGTGTTTAGGGAAACGATAGTTTTCGTTTAAAATGGTAGCTTTAAAGGAGGACTGCGAGCGAAGAGTTATATTATCAATTATTTTTATTCGATAGATAAAAATTTTTATGAATAAAATTGGGTGCGACAAAAAATTTTACTGCAAACAATAAAATCCGACTGTCAAATAACGATCGTCGGTCAATTAAGAGCGAAAGCAATATTCACCAGGGTACAAAACTCCTATGACGGACTGTCAAAAGGGCAAGCAAAAAAAGCGAGTCGAAAGCAGTCGGCGAAAAGGGATCCAAAAAATCGCTGAAAAAAAGAACGAGAATAGTAACTAATAAAAACCAGAGAGCGAGAGAGAGAAAGGGGAAGCGCAACCAGCCGGAAAAAGAGTCTCGCTGCGAGAGATAAACGAAAAAAGGCCGAGACTCGGTCAGTTTTTCAAGTCGACCCCAGATTTAATTACGAAAATTGAGCTTTTACTATCTCGTTCTTTCCGAATAGTCGGACAAACGCTGCTGCTCTTGATTCTACTTGTTTGTAATCAAAAGAATGTACGGGACCAAGAGAAATTGTGAACTAAAAAGGCGGACGAGAAGGTAGTGATCAATCGACGTTTAGTGTCGGTGAATAAGGAGAGGGAATGATTCTTAAGAAAGTAACGGTGAAATCAATCAATACGCAGATGCCGTTACGAATATTGTAGTTTTTGATGAGTTAAGCATACCTAGCTTAATCCTTAATCGACGACTGAAACAGTTTAGTTAAACAAAAACCGATTAAAATTTATCTAGTTTTTAGAATATACATTCAGTGACAAAAATATCGAATAAAATATCGCGTCGCGAAATTTAATAAACGCAACTGTCGCAATAATATTCGCGAACGTAAAAAGCACCGATTCAAACAAATCCGTAATCGAAAAGTCGGAAAAAGGGCCGCGCGACCCAAGAAAAAACTTTAATCACCGGCAGCTGCCCTCGCACTTGACACTTAATTTCCCGGCGAAATTTTCGTTCCAGATTTTCGCGTCTTTCAAAAAATCTGTAATAGGAAAAATTCCGCAGCAGCTCGGGGGCAGAAAACAAACCGTGGAGAGTGCGAAAGAGGAATCGAGGAGGGAAGGTAGGGGGGGCGAAACGCCGGTTTAATTCCAGCTTGCAGCGGTCGCATTTCCCTCCAATTTCCCCTCGTTTTCCGGCTTTTCGGCGATTGTGCCCCGCGCGCGCGCGCCCGAGCCCGGCTTTCAACGCCTGATTTTACAGCTCGGAATTTCAGCCGGAAAAGCGTTCCCATTGAATGGGGCGGCCCGCGCGCGCCGCCGCGAGTGTTAATTTAGACGCGCGCGGGATTGCTTACTCCGCTTCACCTACTCTTCGTTACGTTGCTCCTCGCGAGAGCTGATTATCCTGTTCTTTTGCCTTTTTTTTCGGGGGACGATTGCCGGTCGTAAGTGCCGGTTAGCCGCTCTCTCTCTCAGTTGTTACTTGCAATTCATTCGTTTTCAGCTTTATTTGCGATTAGATCGGGGATCCGTTTTTATCGGGCGGTAAGTACTTAATCGGCACTTCTGAGCGCGTCAAATTTTAAAAGTCGCGACTGCTTTCGCAAGCGGAATTTTGTCAGAGCCGTTTAGTTCGTCGGAACTTAATTCGGTTACAAATCGCAGCTGCGAGCCTCGATTTTGGTATCCTTTCGCGCCGATCACTTAGGAAATTGGATTCTAAGGTCGCAGCGTTTTCTACTCGTCTTTTTTTTTTCTTTGCCTTTATTTCTAGTTTCGGAGATGAGCTGCATTTCCTACTTTATAGATTCGCCTTACCTTAAAGGCTTCTAATCCGATGCATTCTGGCTTTTACTACTGCCGTTTTAGAGGCTGATTAGGTCTTGATAGACTTTGACTTTATCTACTTCGATTTCGGAAGACTTTATTGCCTCTATTTTTGATGTTCTCGTGTGCTTTTTCCCTTCTAATCTACGGCAACCTACATTTCCTGCTGGAATAAAACTTTAGTTTTATCTTCTCACAGTAAAAATGCTGCTTCTATTTATTTCTGTTTTAAAAATACAAACCTTGTTGCTCTTAATAATTTATCATCAATTATTTTTAATCTTCAATTTCATAATTTTACTACTACTAAGTTAAAACTTATTACTGCTTAAATTGTTATTTAATAATTATATAGGTTATTTCATCAATGTCTTTGATCTAGGCCTTGCGAAAGTTTGACCTAATCCACTGAAACACTTCGGTCCTAATGCAGCCTGGTCATATCTACTGAAATTTCGGGGCTTACCAGAGTGGGTCTCTTACTACTGATGGACCTTCTAATCCGATCAGGCTACGCTACTTAGCAGTTTGATCGTACTTAATAGTCGTTATTGAGGCTGTTCCATGCTTAATTATTTAAAATACTTAATAATAAATTGCAAAACTTTTTATGTATTACAGATTTGTTATATTTTACAATATTGTTACGTCAAAAAATAATAATGTAATCTAATCTTTCTAAAGTTTATTTTTATAATCAAAATAATTAAATGTTTCACAGCACTAAATTACATAATATTTTCATATAAGCGTACTAAATAAAACGCGTTGTGAAATAAAATAATATATCCATACGATGCTTATATACATTTTCTTGATTTATAATCTTTCAACACTTTGTAGATAGCTGGAGGTGTAAAACTGAATTGAATTAAATTGGGTCAACGATCCGTCAGAGCCTTGGGTAAGCGTCGTTGACTCGGAAAAATCGATTCTGCCTAAAGCGCGCTAGTAACTAATCAAAATTGCATTAACATTTTTAATGCCTTCTTTTCAATGAGTTTTCGATGTTTTACCAAAAAAATGTTTTGAGCTACGCGGGTTATGTTACGTAATAAGTGGGACGTGAATGTAATTTAGTTTAAAAAAAATTTTTTAACGTGTTCTATATTTATTTATTTATTTAACCAGAAAAAAAATACAGAGTATTCCTACATAGATAAATAAATTATGAATATTATTATTTAACATTTTTTATTGCGACCAAAAAAACAAAATTTTTTGTAATTTAACAACTAAATTGAAAAACTATTGTTTATGCGGCACTGATTATTATAGTAAACATGCTATAATTTAATCAAGATAAATTTATCTCCAGTAATGGAATTAGAAAATTATTGATTAATATGATAAATATGACTTTGTTGGAATAAGTCAAGTCTTTTTGATACTTCATATTTGTACATAACAAGAGTTAAACTTTTTTGCAAAAAAATTTCTTTCACTGAAAAGACACTTGAGTAATTTACTTTCTTTGTATTGTGTTAGAGGGGTATCATTTTTTATATAAATTTTATAATTTTCCGAAATACAACACTTTCCTAGAAAAATAAGTAAGTTTGAAAGTAACAAAATGAATTTGGGTAAGAAAGTATTGCTAGTTGTTTGTAGGAACGAAATTGGATTTACTTAGAAAGGAAACTTATAACGGACGATTATCGTGAAGCAAAGTAAAAAATTGTGAAAAATTTCGATTCAAATTTCGTTTCAAATCTACTTGATCAATTCTTAATAAAAGAAAAAAACTTACTACCTTTTTTACTTTTATCACTGAAAATTCTAACAGCGGGCGATGCCCTCGGACATCCTACATTGAACATCAATATCGGCGAGCGATCTCTGGCCTATCCCTGGCTTTAAAAATTGCCAGAAAAAAGAAAGATTCCGAATAGTCATTGGTTTGAAGGGGCACCGAGAAAGAATCTCTCTCTCTCTCTCTCTCTCTCTCTCTCTCTCTGACTCGAGCATAGTTCGCAGATCGATATCGGCGCAACACGTCGTATTTCATCGGCCGGAGAGAAGATCGCGTTGCCGGCCTTTGAGACCTGCACGTAATGCCGCGGCCGTCCGAGTTATTAACGCGCCGAACGTCGATCTGGTCTCTATATAAAACATCGCTCATCTATTTCTAATTCATGCTTGACAATATCTCGAATTGATAATTGATGCAGTGATAAAGGTATATAGATGGTTAATTTATATGGTTCGGTGTTGATTGAATTTATATGGCGAATTTATCCTCTGTTTTTCACATTTCGAGATAATCTTACGGAAAAGGCAATATAAATTGAAGACGTTATTAGAAAATTACTATCATTGATATAAATACAGTTGAGTAGTTTTTAAATAGGATAAAAATCTAATTTATGAAAGAATGATCCAATGAAAATTGAAACTATAACAAGAAAATTTATGGAGATGCGTAAGTTAAAGTACTTTTATTAAGCAATTAATTTCGCCATCGATACAATGATAATACATTACTTCTTTGCGTAGCTACGACTACCTATAACCTTAAGACTTAGTTGATCATTGTACAAATTGTTTCATTTTCGTCAGAAAATAACATCAAAAAGAATATATTCATGAAGTATAAAGGAAAAAATACAATTTAGTAAGATTTAAGGTGAAACACCAATCCAAAACACCTTACGGTACAGAACAATTTACAAAACTAGTTTTGCCGGGACGTAAAATCTAAGACAATCGTCTGAAATTCGCAGCGGGCACCTTAGCAAAAGGTGAACGAGAAGAAAAAGCGGAAGGAACGATAAGTGCGAAAGCAGAAAGGTAGAGCAAGCACGAAAAAGTGTCTCTCTCTTTCTCTCTCTCTCTCTCTCTGGCTCTGTGTGCCTTTCCATCAGGGTGCGATAACAAGCTTTGTACTTTCTAGAAGGTGGACTAGCTTTTCCGCTGTAGGATCACTCGAGACCCGCGTGGAGGGCCGCGCGCACTTTCGATAGAAAAATTTAGACCCGAGCTCTTGTTTCTTCTTTTCGCTCCTCTTACCGCTGTTTCTCGAGGTTCGGCGGCTGGTCGGAGTCGCCGCCGAAAACTGGACGTGCTATTTTTTCGTCAAAACTTTCGGACGTTTTAGTTGTTCCTTTTGATTAAGTTTTTCGCGAGGGTGTCGAGTTTAATTTTTCGTTTCGTTATCAAAGCTTCGCCAGTATCATTAGCATTATTGATATTTTAATAAATTAATCGCAGGACGAGCGGCAAAGTAAGCATTAAATCCTTACATTAATGCATAAATTAAATGATTCATAAATATCGTAAAATCCTGGTATTACAGACATTTATTCTATACTCACTCTCTTTGAACACAAATTATATAATATACAGTGAGTTTAAAATCAAATTTTCGAAAAGGCCAATTAATTAATAAACCCCCTTTTTTTATACATATAAATTTTGCCTCGTTGAATTACTCAAATGCTTGCTTTTTCATAATTAGCAACAACAATATTTCATTAATTAAAAATAAATAAATCTCATTATTATATAGAAATATCGCTCGTCGAAAGATTAAAATTCGTTTGAATTTATGAAATCTCGCTGATTTAATAATTCATCCGAATAATTTATTCGCGAAATGTATACATTTCAAAACCTGCCAAAAAATAACCGAAACAAATTTTGCCGAAAGTACATTTAATTGTTTCATTCCCTTTGACGGACTCGACTTGTAACCCCCCCTCTGCTTTCGAGATATAAAACAGGAGATTATAATGCAGGCACCGCGTACGATTCCCTTCAATTGCCGAGTCCCGGTGTAATTGAATCGATATAGGAGTAGGTCTACCGCAGTTAGAAGCTAGGTGGAAGGGTCGTGTGCGCCGACACCGGCCACTATTCCATAGTTTATGCGCGGAACCGACGGGAAGACGGAAGGGAAAAACTAGTTAGAGCCCCTAAAGCTCCAAAGCATTGATAATCAGCCATTAAAGTTCCACGTCCGGTTCTGGTTAATAAATGCCGGCTGCGACGGATTAAGCTATCTATTAAAGTGGCGTATTCTGGCATCGATTATTTTGCTAAAATTATACATCGAATAATATCAATAATTTCACGTCGAACCTAACAATTTCTGCGTACAAAGCAAGATAATCATAAACGGCGCGCTGAAATTGTCTATTCTTAATACGCGGATTTTATTATTTACACGAATCTATTCTCAACCAACAACAGCCCAAACTGTTCTGGTTGCCAGTACAAAACGCACAGCCTTAATAACGAAAGCGATAGTTATACGACAATAACAGAGTGCGTCGCGCGGCGCGCTTAAATTTCGAGCTCCAGAATTCGGCGGGCGGCCCGTGAAAATCGCAATCATCTGGGTCAATGGCAACGAATGAGCCGAAGCGGAGCAGTGAAACAAGTGCCCCATTCATTACGTCGCCGCGAGCTCTCGGCTTTTTGTCGAAGGCGGAGAGAGGGAGAGAGAGGCAACGCTCGAATTGGCTGGGGGCCATCGGTTTTCCTTTCTCGAGGACAAGACGCTGCCAAGTCTTACGTGCGCCGATTGCTGCACTCTGGTTCCTTACGACTTCCGCTCGCAGTTTGCTCGAGCAACAATCGTGGTATATCGAGGGGAGGTGCACTCTGTTTGCGATCAAAGTTCCTGCCCCAATTAAATAGAGAGGTGTTTTATTTTATGAACGGAAGGTGGATTAATAAATAGAGTTTATGACCGGGCAACGCTTACTAAATTTTAGGTTCGATAAGTTGTTAAGCTTTCGCCGAAGCTTTCACTTTTGCATACGTATATAATAATATATTAGTATAGTCACGATTATTTTTTAAATTTATTTCCAACCGAACTCGTCGGCAAATAAATTAACAATGTTAACTGCATCAAAAATTTATTTCAGATTTTTCGAAAAACTTCCAGCGGACGGTAAATTTTAATTAATCTCGCGAAAATGCCGTGAGAACTTTCTTAAAAGGAAGGCCTTCGTATCTGGTTAAGATGCTTACATAAAATTCTAAATTAAGTTATGCAAAAATGTGCGTATAAAGTTACTCTTGTATGTATAAACAACCTATAACTTGCAGTTTATTTACTCCGCTCGGGGAATCACACGCGAAATCTTCCCAATGCATTACGATGCGAGAGTTACTTTATCGCCACTTAACGATCCCCCGACTCCTAAATCGCTTATCAAATTTCCGAGTCCGGGCATATGGAAATACTTTAAAAATCACTTTTAAAAGCCCCCCCCCCCCCCGATTCCTGAAAGCGCGATGAATTAACGTCCGAAGCGAGAATCGGCGATTTTCGAGCACTCGAATCTCTGGAAGCATTTTAATAATCGCAAAAGTGAGTTAGCCCCGTCGGCCGCGCGCTTACATAAAGCTTGTACACGTAGCTTACCGGCGGCGAAAAAGAAACGAGGAGCTCGCATCAAAGCGTGGTACTTTCCGCCGAAAAAGGCGCCTCTCCCGCGGCAAAGCTCGAAAATAATCGAGTCTGATTCGATATTCGCTCTCGGCGCAGCGCCGAGGTATATATCCTACTTTGGGCTCTCTTTGAGCCAATAAATTGCTTCCGGTCGTCGACGGCCGCTGCCGCCGCCGCCGCGCACACACGAACGTACACACACCCGAGAGTACAGAGACGCGCGGCGGCATCATCTGGCGGCGTCCGACTCGCGGCTCCAAACATCCTCTTTCACTCTGTCTCTTCGCCCCCCCTTTGACTCGCAGTTTCTTATTTTCGGGGAGGGAAGCGAGGTTTTCGAAATTTCAAGAGCGAGGCCAGCCGAGGCAGGTCGAGTGCACACTTGTGGGGGCTGTTTAAGAGTTTCGATTCAATTTTGTATCTGTTATATTGAAGAAAGAAACTTATGTATTCATAAAATTTTAGATTTTACATTATAATTTTATTATACACAAATAAATATTTGTTTAACAGCAGTCCATATATGCACGTGTGTTTATTACAGAGGAATGCAAGATATCTCGAACGTGTCTTGCCTACTCCTACTTATTTAAAGACAAGTTATAAGGAATCCAAGGAAGTGTCGAAAACTTAGCTTGATAGATCTGTCTCAAAGGATGCCGAACGTGTTTACCTGAAGCGAAGAGAACGCAGCAGAGGGACAAGAAGAAGAAAGTTTCAATTAAAGGAAATTGAAGAAACTCATCCGCGGCTCTCTCTCCCGGCGACTAAAAATATGCCTCCCCCGGAAAAGCAAAAAAAAAAAAAAGAATAAATCTAACGAGCCGGTCTCCTCCTTCGTCGTCCTTATCCGTCGGCGGAGCAGCTTGGCAAGGAGGATAAAAGTGCAAGTGTCCCCGGCGCGCAAGGAGAAACAAAAGGGAAACTTCTTAGACGCTCGCGCCCGCGAGAGAAAGGAAGAAGGTCGTGACTCTCGTAGCCTACATCCCGCCTCTCTCGCTCGGACTATCTCTCGGCTATCTCTCCTCGCGCGCGCTCGCGCTCCGTGTGTGCTCCGGCGGTCGGCCGCGCGCGCGCGCGCGTGCATAATGCAGGCCCGAGTATTATGTAAAAGCCTCCGCGCGCCGAGGAGCATTAGCGCTCCTTATCGCGCTGGCGCGGGGCCGCGTTGCGGAGGAGGAGGTGGACGTCGATCGTCTCTCTGCTTTCTTTCATTCCTTTCTTTCCGGACGCCTTTTGCGGATGTGTGTCTCTGCGGGTTGGCTGCGCGTCCGCGGGAGCGACGCTCGTTCTTTTTTGTTTACGAGCGTCGTCGTTAACGTCCGCTCTTTGTCTCGGATAATTTTGCGCGATAATTTAGGAAGGCGAAGAAATATGCAGTTCAATCGGCGAGGACTCGAGAAAAAAGGACGCTTATCCCCCAGAAAATCAGCGCGTCCGAACGAAATATCGAGGCGAGAGCCTCCGCATTCCGCGTCGCGGAGCCGAGCCCGCGAGGAAACGAGCGCTCATTGTTCCCGGGGCAGAGCAGCGCACAATGTAAAATCCCGGCGAGAAAAATCTCGGGAGAGGAGCTCTCTGTGCGCGCTGCGCGTGTGCCGAGCGCGCGGACTCCGGGGCCCCGTGACATTTCTAATCAGCCACGCCCCTTCTCCGTGGAAATTCCGTCTCTCTCTCTCTCTCTCTCTCTCTCTCTCCCTGGCCGCGGACCCAAAACGAACGCCAAGCGAACGTCGTTCCCATTGAGTCACGGCTGCCAATCGGCCGGGGCTCCGCGGCTCTCCCCCGCTGAGTTGACGGGACGAGCGCGAGCGGCGCTAATGAATCCTATGGCCACTTTCCTATGCTGCGTGCCGCCGCCGCGAAGATTCTCTCGTTGACGGGGGATTTGCAAGAATGAGCCGAGTGGATTTGAAGCGAAGTAAATTCAAGGCGGACGGAACGAAGCTCTTTTTCGGAGGGTTTTGTAAGAATTAGACGTTCACGAGGGGAAGATAATACTTGTTGAACTTGCGCAAGGAGAAGAGTTCATTTTCATTGGGAGTTAAAGACGTTCCTTAACATAAATTCTAGAAGCTACTTTTTTGTCTTTTGCGAATTACTAAAAAGCCTTTTACACGAATTCCACGAGTTTAATTTATTGTCCTAAATCTCTAAAAAATCTCTTCCCAACCGAGCGGTCGCAGTATACATTAAGCACAGTCGAAATTCCTGCTCCCACACGGAGAAAAATCGCTAGTGAAATTTACTTAAAAAATATAAGTAAAAGGTACTGATTCTGACTTAAGTAAAATTTACTGAATTATTAAGTAAGCCACCGCACGTGCGAGAGAGACAGAAAGAAAGATGGCGCTTCGGATTCGGTAAAATTTACTTACAAACCTAGAGTAAAGTTTACTTAACGTGTTTGCTTAACTTTTTAAACAACTTTTACTTAAATTTTGGTAAATTTTACTAGGGATTTTTCTCCGTGTATGCAGTACTATCTTCGAGCGATATTACTGGAGGTAGCTCTCAGGCGGCCTCGCTCGCAGTATTTAAATGTATACCCAACAACCACACAACCCGGGGGAGAATTTAATGATTATAAATAATTCTTTAATCAATAAAAACTTGCGCCCGCGAACCACATGACCCGGGGGAGTATTAATAAATTTTAAATAATTCTTTAAACAAAAAATTCGTACGCCCAACAACCACGTAGCCCGGGGAAGTATTAAAACATTATAAAATAATTCGTTAAACAATAAAAATGTGCGCCCAAGAACCACATAACCCGGGGGACAATTTAAGGGGGGTCTTGCACGAAACGAATGATGGGGGAAATCGGTGTAACTTATAGAAACTATTAATTATTGATTAAACATTTTATTAAACTAAAAAGAAAATGAAAACAAAAAACTAACTTTTAAAACAGAAAATGTTTTTTTTCAATAGACAAAAGTCTGTTATGAATTTTCGAAATTGTCAAATATTTGTCGACAACATTATGCAATAAGTATTAACAAATTGTCGACAAACAATTCTTGTCGCGGCTTGCTATGCGCTCTCTGTCTAGTATACGGCCGAGTGGTACTTACATTTAATAAACTTTCTTTGCGATTCGGTGTTATTGCTCTAAATGCAACTGGTTAAATTCTCTTTCGTCTCATATATTTTTTGTTATCTTCTTATTGTTTTAAATATGTTAAACTTACCATTTATCTCCATATTTTCTACTAACCCATAAGAGAAGAGCACTTCCAATGTTAACACCGATTTCGCCTCGAATTTGAAAAACAAAATTAATAACTTTGTCACTACACGCTGACATACGTGTCTTCTTTTTTTGGCTAATGAATAACATACTGCAATTTTACCAAGTTCCATGATCTGGTGGTTTGATACTTCCCTTGTTAAGTATAAAATAATTTTAATGTTAAAATATTGAAAGGCTAAAACAATTCAAATTCTAATAAGTTGCGTTTGTTTTAAATGACGATGTATATATCGATGTATTCTTTACATCTTAGTAAAGTAAAAAATTTTTTATTACCTCTTAAAGTTACTAAGTGTAGTAGAATATCTTTATCAGGATCGGTTTTTCCCGTATTCTTTATCAAAGTCATGGCATGTTCATTATCATTTCTTTTAATAGCATTACACAATAAAATGTAACTGAAACTATCATCATTACTGGTACATGTTTGATTCAAATCTGAAGTTGAATCCATTTTGTATTTAAAATTATTCAATTTTTGTTTTAATCTTCTTTGGAAAGTTGAAAGTTACATTTTTAAGAAAATTTTTACTTAGATCTTATATTTTGCTAAAAGCTGATTTGTCATAGCTATGTGCTTCATTAATTTTCTTCATTTTAGTAAAATTATTTAATAAATTAATATTCCTAATTATATAAAAAATATTTACATTTAAAAACATCGTACGTTGAAACTGAAGTGAAGACGTAATTACAGTTACAGGAGCAAAATTTTTAAGTTAAAATCACGGTGTTTAAAATTATCAATATTTGTTTACTACAGTTTAAGAGAATATTACCATTACTAACCGAAAATAGGAAAATAACTAGTTATACATTACTATCGAAATAGTACTTTTCGATCCGAGTGCGGGAATAGTACTTTTCGATCTGAGTGCGGGAAAGAGTTCTGCGCACGGAGTGTCGAAAAGAAAATTTTTTTGACAGTCTTGATTCTTGTTAGCTGACAATTTCAACTTACTATCTCTCGTAAAAATATTAGCTCGCGACGCGATCGCACGGAAAATAAAAATTACCTTATTTTCAATTTGCCGGTGTGAAGACTAGTATTTATCAGAAAAAATTCCATGGCATTCCTGAATCCTTCTAGATACGTACTGTATAGGTACAATTTGATTAAACATTTTATTAAACTAAAAAGAAAATTAAAACTTACCAACTTTCTTTGCGATTCGGTGTAATTGCTCTAAAAGCAACTGGTCATTTGTATTTTTTAAAACGTCAATCAATTCAGCGTTAAATTCTCTTTCTTGTCATATATTTTTTGATTGTTTTAAATATGTCAAAATCACCATTTATCTCCATATTATTTTCCCCATAAGAGAAGAGCGCTTTCAATGTTAATGTTTTGTAATATTTCGAGAACGGCTTGGACAAATGGTCTAAAATTTTAGCAGATTACATGTGATACATAAAGGAATGATAAGCAATGTTTAAAAAGTAATTCTTGTAAATATTATCTCTATATTATAAAAAGATTTTGCCGCCGCCGCCGCCGCCGCCGTAAAATCGGCTCCCCCCTTTTGAGGCTCCCCCCTGTTGCGGCTCCCCCCTCTTGAGGCTTGCTCCAACCCCCAATTTGACGTTT
>UCOM01001496.1:0-40293 GCA_900474385.1 Ormyrus pomaceus
GGTGGGGGGAGAGCGGGGGCTGGCTGGCGGAGTATCCGCGACGGAGCTGCGGAGCGCCATTACAGCTGGGGACGTTCGCGTGGAAGGACGAGCCTTTCCGTTTGAATAGCTGCCTACCCGCTGACGCGCTGAGCTTCAAATTCCTCTGCGCAACACTTTGCTGTTATCCGGCGGACGATCGTCAGCCAAGGTGCGTATTCTTTGTTTATTTTCAGTATTAAGCTTAGAAACTGATTAATTGCCACGGAAACTTGTTATTTTGATTTTGGAAGATTTTGAAAATGGGAGTAAAGTGGAAATATATAGTTTTCTTCGATTTGTGAAACATTTTTTCGGACCATTGTGAAATATTCGGTAGGTTAAAAAATAAAATTCATTCTGTAATATCTTGTTCTTAGATATTTTCAAGATTGCTGTGTAAAGGTAATTTTTTATTTAGGACCTTCGTTTAGAATAACAACGATGAGCGAGAGAGCTAAAAAACAGTAGAAACTTATTAAAACTGCTTCAATTTATATTAAATAATTCAGAGTGATCCGAAAAAATCTTTCACATATATCTGTAAACAAATGGTAGTTTTCCTTCCTATTTTATACTTTTCTGGTCATTTTTAATTTTCCAATTTCGACTAAGGTACATTTTTAGAAATATTTCTGTTGTTTTATTACTTGAATAATCTTTCCTATGTTTTATTAATACTAAATTGCAATTTTAATAATGTGTTTTTACTTCGAATATCATTACAAAGTAAAAATGTTATTACAACATAAATTCTAAACGCATCATAATTTTTAATCAAAGTAACGTAACAAGAAACATTTTCAAATAAATTTAACGTTACATTTAATTTGTGGATTGAATAAAAAAAAGTTAAAATATTGAAACTCAACCCATGATATTAGAAGCTCTCATTTTCTGCATAAAAAGTTGCAGTTATAAAAGTTATAAATTATTTAATTTAATAGTAATAAATGAATGATTACTCGAATATCGAAAAAGCGGAATATCGATTTAAATTGCAGGTATTGTTTGAACTGACAGGTTGATTAATTGACGCAACTCAGCTCACTGGTTGAATTAAAATTCAATAGACAATTTTTCATTCCAACCAACCTTTGCGACAAACAACGCAGTCGATCATCTAGTAATCAGCATCGACAAACCTTATTCAACGTTAAAATGTCCTGCTACTCCTGGTGAAAATCGTTAATAGAAACGTCGCCCTTTCCCCCGTCCGTCGGTATCAAAATTAATTCGCAAATCCAGGATCGTTGAACCACCTCTGCAAACCGCAGTCTATCGACACTCCATTGACTGGGGGGGCCGAGCGGACTGGAAAAATCCCGGCCGCGAGTAGCCTACTGCAGTTCTCGGCCGCGATGCAACAAGTTGCCGGAGTAGAAACCGCATCAAACGATCCTCGGGGGCGACATATCGCCCGTCCGCCGCGCGTTATTGACGTCAGCGTGCGCCGCGCGTTTGACGTCACGCGTCCGGAACGCCGACTCGTATAATAAGCCAAAACGCCCTACCCCGCCAGCGCGCGTTCTTGAACTTTACAAAGTCGCAGCTCCGCTTCCGACTCTGGAGCGTATATACAGCGGCTCGCGGCTCGATTTTTGGATTATCGATTGGGTATTTATAGCTTTTACGGAAATTCGGAGCTCAGATTTTACGGGGATAAGGGAGGTATCGGGGAGGCCGAGTGGGACTTTGCGGGGAAAGCGCTGTTACTGCACGGAAATTCACGCCTAATCTTAAGCGGGGTTTGGAACAACTGTTAGGAGTATACTTCTTTTTATTAAAACTTAAGTTTTTATCGTCACTACCTTTCAAAAAGTACTCGTTTATAAAAAATAATTATTAAAAAGTATTTCTCAAAATAAAAATAAAAAGTTTCTAACGCTCTTTTCGAGAGGAGTTAAAATGTTTCCATATAGCTTTGCTCTTCTTTTTGTTGAGAAGTGCAACTTAAATAAAGCTATTTGATATGTTCAAGTTTGCGAGAGAGTGAAACAATTATTTTTCCCAAGTTTTCGCAATTGAGTGTACGTCATAAGTATTTGAAACTTCTCTATTGACAAGTAAACATTTATTTACCACTGTTAATTGTTCGTCTTCCAGTTTGTCTTTTTCTTACAAATAGAAGATGATTTTGCATTTTGCAAAATCGTCCTTTTTTATAAATATAACAACTAAAGTTGATTTAAGATTAAATTATCAGCTGTATTATTTTATGTAAAGTATTAAAAATATGGGCTTTTTACAACAACCCACTGCTCAATCAGTGAATTTCAGCATCCCCAATCACCAACAGCATTCGCAACTGCCGAAACCAATTGCCTTAACGTGAATCACTGCATGCCTCCGTAATAATACGTTACTCCAGTAGACTATCGGCTAATTGGATGAACGTCATCGCAACTCCCCAAGTTTCAGCGCCTGATCCAATTACGGTTCCCTTTTACATTTCAGCGCTCGAAGTTCCGCGAACTGAAGAAGCGCGCTTTTATCGAAAGTTTTCGTTAAAAAAAAAACGGAAAAAATCGAGCATCCACATTACCGCAGGGCCATGCAGGAAAAAGGCGGCGAGCTCCGGGGCTCGCGGCCTAAATTTCACCTCCGCGCCTCTCTCTCTCAATTAACGCCGGCTAATGGAACGCTCCTGCGGCCAAATTGGCTCGCCGAGGGCGAATTCCAGGCCGCCTTTGTGATACGCGCGCCTACACCCGATGCACTTACGCGCCACGGCGCACCTCCAGTCGGGCTCTCGGCTACGCGCGCTGAAATTGCGTTTGCGTATGCGGCGACGCGCGCGCACTTTTGCAAAGGGCAGAACTCGATTTTCGCGCTAATAGCATCGGGAGGAGGAGGAGGCACTGCCGAGGAACGTTAATGGATTGTTGACGGCGAGTTTTATGCCGGGGAATTAAAATTACCGCGGCCCTCTTTGCTTTGGCAAATACCTTCTTTTGAAAGAGTTTAATAAGTTTTACTGACAAGGAGAGTGTGCGACATTTGGGTAATGGATTTTCCTGTAACTCTGGGATACGTTTTCTAACTTTAATATGATGATTAAAATATGAAGGAAGCTGCGTCCGTACGGCCTAACGTTTAATCGCCTATAACTTCTCAACTGTTATTAGTACAGTATTTTAAATATTGGTATTCGAAAGGTGAGATCAAATCCTATCGATTAAAAAAAATTACATCAAAAAATTTTTATTTGTTGAAAAGTTATAGTCAAACAAAGAGGCCGAACGGACACGGCTTCCTTCATATTTTGACATTAGAAAACATATTCCAAAGTTACAGGAAAATCCATTATTCAAATGTCGTACACTCTCCTTGTGAGTGGGTTGATTAAAAATGATCGCCCTGGACTTGATTTTGGAAATTTCGTTTATTTCCGAATTCTTAGCTTTTATTATTCTCTTTTGTGAAGGGAAGCTTGGCATGTTTAATAAGTTTTGTAGTGATAGTTGTAATGTTTACTCGGAGATAGTTTCCTAAACGAATCTACAGGAAGAAGGCTGTTAAAACGGAATAGTACTTGTTTCGTACTAAAAGAAGTACAATGAAATCTAATTAAAACGGTAATGAGGGGGCTTTAATTTTCTGCGACTACATTACGTAGCTTTTCAAATTAGGAAAAAGAATTGCGATTGCAATGACTGCGCCAGGAAATTAGAATTCAGTAGCTAACATGTTTTGCATTATGCAGGCGCGAAACGTCGGTAATATCGAGTCTTAATGTTGTACACGACGAGTGCAATCGCGTTTCATCAGTTTCAATTGAACTGACAGAGATTTTCTTTCGCCTATAGGAATACGAACGTTAAGCTGATTTGATGAAAAGTTGCTCTCAAAAAAGTTACTCAGACACTAGAATAAATATTCTTTTAAATAGTTAATTACTATTTTGTAAAAACTTACGTTATTAAAGTATATTTTTTCAGTACAAACGCAAGTAAATAACACATATATCAGAGCAGCAAGTTTTGATTCTCGTTTCAAGAATTTAAGTAGATTAACGTTAAGTATGGTCAGACAGTGTCTGGTTACTTTGATTTTATCTACTTGTGATGAAGCAATCCCTCAGGATAGTCTTTGTATCTTACAAATACATTGATTTTTGCTCGTTTCTTTGACACCCAACAGTTTTACGTATATACTTTGACGTTCACGCATAAATGAATCGATTTCTCACTTTCCAGTCTAATAATAGTTACTTTTTGCGGGTTTTTCCAACGCACCAGGAAAAAAGCTCCGGATATTTACAGCTTGCTTTATTCTCCGTTTCTATACACCATTCTATTGAAACGGCGAATTGTTACAGATCGTCATTAGTTTAACAACAGTGGATATTGTTCTTTTTAGAAAATGCAATGCCGAAACGCGTCGCAGCTGTTGAAATGGCGATGCATTTTGCTTCAACACTGCGTCTCTTTCCAAATGGCGAATATTGTCATAAAAAGAAAATTGCTGGTCTATTATTGCGACTGTAGAATTTTGTGGCTCCATTTGGCTTCGGTGCTCGAACTTAATAATTCAATACCACAAAATATTGATCTATTTCTCTACTGCTAATATAGAATATAGAATGAATATTTTAGACGGGTGTTCACCTCTGAACTTACCCGCATGAAACATTAAAGGGTCATATTAATTAGGGCTAAATAATAGATTTTCTTTAAATAATCATTTTATCAGCGAACTTATTTGCTCTATAAAACGTATATACCAAATGGAAGTTTTCTGTACAGAAAAACATGACGTGCAGAAAGCTAATGCTTTATACGGGATTAAAAGCTCACTGCTCGTAATCGTATTTTCCTGTTCTTTTACACGCTTACATAAACCAACAAAAATTGTGCCAACATTATTAGAAAGTCGTTTATACGTAACTTTTGAACTTTATTAAAGTTAACGTAATGAAAATGTATTAATTTAATTATTAAATCACAAATTACAATGTAACATTAAAAGTATTCGCAATATCGTATCATTATTATTCATACATTTTTATACGTATAGTATCACTAACAAACTTTCACCTATAACCAAGGGAATTTCCGCACTTTTTTCATTCACAGATGCTATCCGACTGGCTCTGGATTCTCGCGTTCGGCACGATATTCGTGGCCGTCCAGTCTCTTCCGACCGGCATCGCAGACGACGCGAAGAAGGACGAACAGCCGCTGAGGCCCAAAGGTACTGCGCGCCACTCACATTTTTCTCTCCGGCTCGCGATATTGCCTCGGAGCTCGAAGTCTGTTTACACGCGGAGGTGGGCAATAAAGCCGAGTAACAGTCGATTGACTTAAATATTTAGTCTGATCTATAAAACGCCGTGGCCTTGTTTTCTTATTTACCGACGTCTCGGCGACGGTAGAAAAACAGGTTCTCGTTAGAGGTAAATATATCGGAGAAATGATCAAGTAATCATTTTTATATAGCACTGCAGAGTCAAAAGCTAAAAATTGCCGACTCACGGAAATGTGTACTTTCTTTGGTAGATTGTGCGTCTGTGAGATTTGCAAGATTTCTGCCTGTGAAATTATTTGAATAAATGATTTTTAAAATGTACCAATATTGGCCCACCTCCCTGCTGCATCTTCTTTCTCATTGTCATTTAAAAACACAAAAATCTCTTCTTTACACGCAAATTCATCGATGTCCCTCGATGTACACTGTAGTCAAGCGAGCACAAGAAATTCTCATGTTCGGCAATCAACAAAATCGTCAAACGACCAAAAGCAGCGTCGCGAACGATCTTCCGCCGGCGGCGGAAAAAAGTAAGACATTTTTTCTCCCGAATAGAAGAAAATTTTCTTGAAAATTAATTGACTTCGCTTGAAAGCACCGTTGCAATTAGTGGCTAATTTAGCATTTATGTAGCATTAAAAGCAAAAAAAAAAAAAAAAAAACACTTGAGCAGTATAATTTTATTTGCGAGACTGCCGTAATGAATGAGTAAGTCGGTCTTTAATGTAGATTATTTAACGTTAAACTGAAAGTACTCATAAATAATTTTACGCGCTCGTAGAATTTTTATTTATTTAAATACACGCCCAAACCACCGTAATTCACTGCGGCTCAGCAGATTGCCTCAAATAATAGTAAATAAATTTTACAACCTCAATAAATGTAACCCCCTTTTTTACAGCCTGAACGTTAAATTAGCCCTTTGATTATATTGTCAAATATTTTTTTTTACCGGGTCTTTAAAGGGAGCGAGAGTACAATTTTTCTCATTCACATTAAACAATTCTAAATAAAATCACAACTTTGCTCGTTTCTACGCAACAATACTTACAAGCTCCAAACAAAGTCTTGAATCGACATCACAAAGCCCTCACTTAAACTGAGGTGCAAACATGTACATATTTTTCTCATCGGTGTCAAGAGAATTCGAATTCTCCCAACAAGGCTGTCCAAACATTTGACATTCGCCTTTGCAGGAACATTGAGTAACTCTGGTCTGGACGACTCGCTGACCGAAACCGCCGAGGACCGCGCACCACAAGCGCAATCGCTGCAGGAACAACCGCAGCAGCAACTTCAACAGGAGCAGCAGCAACAGCAGCAGCAGCAGCAACAGCAGCCTTTGTCGAGCCAACCGAAACAGGAGAGCTACGGTCTCATTATGGACCAGCCTGTTGCTATGCCGCAACAAGAGAAGACCTACGAGTGAGTGACTCTCGCCTTTGCTTTTAACGTGGCTTCTGGCCTTCCGCTTGCATAAAGTACGCGGCTGAAAAGTTCCGATTCAGCTTTACTTTGACGCTTTAAATTAGATTTTACAAAAATTATTTACCGCGATAAAGTGCAAATTAAAGATAACTTTTGAAATTGAACGAAATCGAATTCCTCGGTAAGAAATGGTCACATCTAAAAGAATTACAAGACAAATTTTATTACAATTCAATTTACATATCTTTGTCTTCGTGTCGTAATTTAAAAAAAAAATTTAAAGTATTGCGAATGACGAGTGTGTTTTTTTATTATTACTTTCAAAAATCGTACCTAATTTTAACTTACTTGCGGTCCAATTTTAAAATTTAAAGAGAATAATCTTCAAATAATACCCTTCTATTTTGCACTTTAGTCATTATAAATGCATTCGGCATTTGAATTAGTCAAAATAATAAAGAAAATAACTTTGAAAGTCTAATCGGTTCAACCAAGAATAGAATATAATAGAATGCAAATTTATTGTAAGAAGTGCGGTAACTCAAACTAAAAATATTCTTGCTACAAACCAAAGATGAGGTAAAATAAATATCTGTGTAGTCAGGCAGCCAGGTACATTAAAAACACAATAGAGGGGCAACCATTCAATATAACGATAAAGAATTTACAATTCATTCTTTGTGCAAACGTTTTCTCTATCCTATTGTACTTTCAAGGAATTAAATTTTCGCCGGTAAAAATAGCAAACCTCTAGAAAAGAAAAAGTAGCGTTCAATTCGAAATAAAAATAGAAAACAAACATAAAAACAATAAGATCCCATAAATCCCTTTGGACAACCGAGCGCATAATAAATGAAATAGCATTTCTTGCTAACCATGAATAATGAATCCAATACAAAAGCACACATCGGCTATAAAAATATCCGCACTCAAAGCAGAGTAAAAAAAAGAAAAAAGAAAAAAGAAAAAATAAAGAAAGATAGATCCAGTAGAAAATGCCCGCGTACGATCGGACGAAGGCCACGAAGCATGCACATAATAACTCTTTGATTACCGTCAATAACTGCAGCAGAGCGGCGGCTTCGCTTGACAAGGCACGTCAGTTCCTTCCTTGTCATGCACGGATTAAAGCGATTATTTTCCTGTAACGAGCAGCTCGATCGCTCGACACATCGGAGATTCGAGCGGATTATTCGAATGTGCGATGAATTAAACTCATTACCGTGAAATGAAAGCGACTCTTCATTAGTTGGCCGGATTTTCGTTTAATTAACCGGACTGGACATGTATTCTACACGAGATAACTCTATACGCTGCTTAGTTTCGTATATATCTGTATCACAAAAACAAGGCCGGGTAGAGTTTCATTTGCGCAGGATGTTTTCATTGTGTAGCTACGTGTAGAGTTTTCTTGTGTAGGATACGTTAAATCCCCCGAAAAGCCAGTATATAAAATTGATATTTACCCCGTTTAGCCTGCACTTTGAAAATCTTTCGAACGTTAAAAGTGCGAGCGGCGGTAAATTGAAATCGGAAAAATACGCCCGATGTAAAAAAGAACGAACGACTCGTCGAGTCCGCTGCAGCCGCGCAACGCACACGGAAAAACGAGAGAGAGAGAGAGAGAGAGAGAACGAAAGACAAGACAAGTAATTCGACGCCTGGCGCGCCCTTGGCAGGTACGGCAAGGTCCTGGTGAACGAGATGGGGGACGTCATGCCGCGCGGCGTGTGGGATCTGCCGGCGTACGGGCGTTACTATGGCATCGCCGCAGTCGGCGAGGACCGGCGCAAACGCTCCGAGGACGCGCAGGCCGCCGTCGGCGCCGCGGCTAAGCCCTCGGCGGCGGCCGCCTCCCAGTCCGCGGCGCTCGCATCCCAGGCCCAGCCCAAGAGAAGGTAAATCAACGCTCCTCTTCCTCGTTCCCCTTTTACTTTTTTTGCCCTTTTTGGCGCGAGCGAGGCGAGCGGAGGATCCCGGGGGCTCGGGGAGGACAGCTGCGGACGGGGGGGAGCAGAAGGTCACGGTATACACGAGTCGACGCTAATGAATACTGATACACGCTTGTTCGCGAGCTCCGACTCGAGGTGAGGATTGTGCCTGGGGGGGTTTCGAGGGGACGATTCTTTTTTATATCGAATCGATAGATTTTCCGCTCTAAGGAAATTTGTAAGACGAGAGTATCGGGCTCGCGAAAGCGTTACTGTACTGCAATATGCAGAAGGGGGATAGAAGTAGATAAAACATTTACTCTGCGTTTGAGAAAAACTTTTAAGGCGGGAAAAGTTACGTCGAGTTACGAAACTACAAAATTTGAAGTTTTTTTTTGTTTTTTTTTTAAATATTTTGCCGTTAGAGCAAGAATAAACAGGGCTTGCAGCTTTTCTCTGACATGTTTTCTCATTCAGTTACAACTGTTTCGCAAACAGACGTTTTAAAAAACGTTTCGCGTTCAATCATGAAAATTCCTTTACGGGAAGTCAATATCTTTCCGAGTTTATTTGACTGCTAAATGCAATATTCGCGAAACGACGCTTTAAAACAAATCAATCTTCGCAATCGAGTCGGCAAAGCTACGAAATTATTTTGAAAACTCGTAACAATTGCTTTTCTACTATAATTCGTTTTTTTTTTTTTTTTTTTAATCTGTACCATTTCGATCTACCTTTATTTTTCAACGCCTATCCCATATTACGCCCCGAGATACTTGTCAGGGGCACATCTTCTGATCTTGTTCGTTAATTTAACGCGTCCTCGAGTGACGGCCGTGCAGATAAAAAATGTAGGGATATCCAGGCCTTTTTTGAATTTGAAAAACTGCATATTTTATGTCTCCTGCAGAAAGGGTCGAAATCCATTACGCTTTTACGAGACGTATGGCTGGCTGAGAGCTAACTAACCTTGAAGCAGCAAAGTCACGTAGGAAAATATTTCAAGCTCGTTTCAGTTAAATTAAATAATAAAACAGACATTTTCCTCGCGGCGTTGAATATTGCACATATACATCGCCTGGGGAAAAGATTGTTCATTAAAGAAAAATTCAGTTTTTGAATAATGCGCTGTAACGAAGCACAGTGCATTTTAAAATAAAAAGTAAAACAGAATCACTCTTGAATAAAAAGATAGTAATCTATTTCACACAAAGATTAAACGCATGTTTAGATAACATCTCTTAACTTTTTTATTCTGTTCATTTTTTTAAAGGAACTCGGTTTTAAATTACTTGATTTTATGTAAAGAATGGCTAAGTAATTTTTTCATGCACAACGCTTCTCAAATAACGCAAATTAAAATAAATCCTTCTTTACATTATAATTTATAACATAAAATTATTCTAATATTTGCCGGTGTAAATAAATTATGAACATTCTGTTTTATTGAATTTTTCTGCATTCAATTTTTATAAAACAATATTACATTATCACATGCCAAAATTGACATATTGCTTATGTATTTTAATTACGCAAAAGTTTATTAATTTTCATCGATTTTCAAAATGTAACTTACTTTCGAATCCATAAATTCTCTTTCGCATTTCATGTAAAAGCAAATAAAATTCATGCAATATCCATTTTCCATATTTTATGAGATGTACTTTCCGTTACCTCGAATACGAAATAAGGATTGTATGAAAAATCGTTCAAGATGAATCTCAATGTACGATGGTATTATCAATACTCATAAAAAATAAATAGGATTTTACACCGTTTAAAATAAAAACTTTCACGTTTTGAAAAAATTCACGTTTATTCTCAAAATAAACTCCGACAGAAGAAGAGTGCTTCAAACGTAAATATACATATTAAGTAAAATATTATTTTTTCTACAAAATGATCTGCATTATTCGCGCTCTCTTGAAAAAGTTTCATTCTTCTTCAAGTATAGCTTTATATATTCAAACGCCGAAGACTAGATAGTTCTCTTCCAGCGCGTTTCAATATCCGAGCTAACCAAAGATTAATGCAGTCCAAGCTTCCCCGATCCCCAATTCGAAAGCGCACCTGGCGAGCTATTCATTTATTAAAGCCACCGCGTAGCGTGACTCGGCGAAATCAGAATCATCCCCTCGAGCCGCGCGAAAAGCAAAACTTATATATATAGTCTCGCGCCGAGAGATAATCTCGTGTAGGGCAAATGAAAGTAGGCTCGCCCACAGAGGCCACCTGTAGATCGCGTCGGCCCGAAGCCCCAGAAAGCGCCGCCGAGATCGATGTTGCGCCTCCCCCCCCCTACCGCTCATGTGACTGTTGCCCCTCGCGGAAACGAACGCCCGAGTGAATGGAGCTGAGGGCGTTGGTCCTCCTCCGCGCACCAGGAAGTAACGATCGCCCGATTTCCAGGCCGCGAGTCTCTTTGCGCGCTGCTGCTGCCGTGTAACGGATTTTGCAATCGGATTGCAAGCTGCTGGTACCTCTGCTGTGAAAAATTAAGGCCACTTAGGTGGAAGCGACGGTTTCTCGTTAATGGGGAACGGCATCGAGTTAGACTACGAGAGCTTGCTAGATTGAGGTTCGAAATAATTGTTTCGTAATAAAAATTGCTGTCCTTCTCAGGATTTTATTAAAATTACGAAATATTGATTTTTAAAAATCAAAATACAATGCTGCAGCGTTTGTTCGACCCGATTTAAAAGCGTAATATAACATTCAATCGACGATTTACGGAAGCTTCTTGAAAAATTAATTTTTTTTTTTATACCTTTTCGATATACCTATAACAAATTTCATTAGAAAGATCGCATAAACTTCTCCTTCATCGCCGTTTGTTTTCGTTATACGAACATCGTAAAATACAAAATTGCTTTGCAAACGAATTTGCGTTCTTTTAAAGTAATATTTGTAAATATTACCTCTTCGTAAATAACCATCTGCGAACGAAACAAAAAATTGTACGAGATAAAGCTGCGATGTATTTGGAAAATATCGGAAAAGTGCTTCCGTAAGAGAAAAAGAGCGTAAATTCCATTTTAAAATTCAGTAGTTCCAATCTATTTAGAAAGCAGCTTAAAGCTTATATTCATCACCGCTGTAAGTATAACAAGCAAATAACTTCTCAACCTTCGCGTTATTTCTAATTACCGAGCTTATTTCACTCGGATACAAAATAATGAACCTCTCGGCGTAGTTGACGCTTAAAACAATATTACGCTAACAGTTTCTTCGGAAAAATGATACTCCGAGAGCTATATAGCACATCAACCCCGTGGGAAAACAACGCTCTGCGGCATATTCTTACTGAACAAAAATCAATAGCGCACCTGACCGTAACAGTATTCCGCGCTGTCTCTGCTGCTTCGAAAGGGCAGTGTGAATTAATAAAACTTTCGTTAACATCTTTTAGATCAAGCACGACTCTCGAGCCTATAGCAAGTCGTTAAACCAAAATTAATTAACTTTTTTTAACGTATTCGCGCACTAATTAATGAAAGGCGAAACGTTCTATCATCAACCGTTGGCGGCATTCGCGATAAATCATCGAGGCTCAAAAAGAGGCTGGAGCAATTTAACTTTCGCTCGGGCTCCCTCGTCACTTCGACTCGAAGCTCTTTCAAGTTTTTCTTTTTTTTTTGCGCTTTGCTCTCTCAGTTTTAATAGAGCCCCATTAAGATTCCACGACACGCGCCGCAATTAGGGCTCACTCTGTTTACGGAATTAATGACGCACGAACTCCCAACCGGGGAGGGCAGATATGCGAGAGATAAACTTCATTGAACTTTCCTCCTCCTCGCTTAGCTCATTTTTTTCATCAACCTCTCGTCTTCTTTCCCACGTAGGATTTCATTAAATACTCTCGCGTATAAAGGGAGAAAAGATTGCGTATAGAAGTAAAAGTAACGACCGATGACTGTATGATTAATTTTTTTCTATTTCCGTTTTCTCTCGTTCGCGTAAGAGTCTTTGCAATTCATCTTGATCTCTATAATATCGTGTACGTTGGCGGGTGAATGATTGCAAATGGGCTTAGCTTATATAGCTTTTACCCACGTAAACTTTGATCGCAATTCTACGGTTGCTAAGGGTTTTGTGTATGAATGTTGAGTATATATTGAAGTAATCAAGTTTCAAGCAGTCTGTGGCTCTAAGGTAAAGCTTTGGCTAAAGCCAACTAAGTATCAAGAGCTGGAGACTTGTTGTATTAATGCGTTTCGTCGACATAATAGTATATCTTATTATACGTATAGCAGTTTCTTGTATAGAAAAATCGTCGTAATTTCAAAAATACGTAATTGTTTACTGAGCGGATCAATGAAAGTAATCAATCGTGGAATACAGAAAACTTTACAGTAACATTTTCACTTTACAATCAGTCGCTGCTCTATTAGTACTTCACAACCGTCTTTATAACGATCAAACATTTTGTCGCTATTCTACCGTACAAGCAGCAAAATTCCATCGAACCAAAAGTAAAACACCCCCACAAACCTTAATCCGAAATCGAACGCGAAACTGACCGATCGCCTCGCTACGCGGCTGCTACGAATGAAAGTCCAGCCATTGGGGGAAGCTCCGCGAAACTTTTCCCCCGCCTATAAAACGCGGCTTCCGAGCGTCGGCGCCAAAAATAGCCAGCGCGTCTCGCTCCATCATCCGCGCATACGTGTCCGACGAGGAATTACGTCAGAGGCCCGCCGCGCGTTAGGGCTCCTCGCGATCGCGTCTAACCCCTCCTCCCTCCTCCAGGAAGCGTTCGAGGGGCTGACGCAAAACCTCGTCTCAATCCTCGCGATCCGTACGAAAACTCGCCAGCGAGAGGAGGGAGAGAGGGAGGGGGGAGGGGGGGAGGGTCGAAGGTAGGGGGGCGAAAAGCTGAATGGAATCGGAGGCGAAAGTGGGTCACGCAAGGAGGAGGAGGAGGTGCACCGGCCAACCAGCTGACGACATTAGCCGAGGTATCGATTCTCCCAGGACTCGCGGAGGCGGTCGCCGAAGGCACAACAACGACGCGCGGATTAAAGGAGGGGCGAGAGAGAGAGAGAGAGGGGGGGGGGCAGGAAAGATGTAGCGCGCGCGCGGCTTAGGCCGATTTGCAGATCGCGCCTGGATTGTTGGCTGGCGTTGTAAACTTTTTAAAATATCGCTGCTTCCTTTATTCGGCTCGCTGCTTTTTAAGAGGCATTCGGAATCGGTGGTCTTGGCGTGGAAACTTGAATAATAGAGTTTTTTTTATTGTAAAACGTTTTTAATTTTACACCATTATCATTTAGGTAAAAGAAAGCATCTTATACAGAAGTTTCTGGGCATTCGTTAGTGCCTTATATAAAAGAATCTTTTTTTTAATGTTTCTTGCAGTAAAAAAGTTGAAATGTCTCGTTTTACGCTCACCGTTATTACGGTACAAGCTTTGATACAAAGTTTGACGCGAGAATTAATAAAACTGAATAAAACTTTAGATACAATACAGCAAAAGAAACGTTTTTAAATCCATGCAGCAATTAAAAACGCTCGTTACTTCGCGTAAAAAGTCAAATAACGAGATAACGTCAAGCCAACACTCTGCAGCAAGCCATCCGCGCTCGAGGTCCCTCCTCGTTACGTACATCCAGCTTTGACGATCTTTCGAAAGAGCCTCGCGCGCCTCTCGTCTGGGCGCCTTTGAAAATCGACGCGCGCCGCTGCCAAGTGCTCGAAAAGCTGCGAGCGCGAGAACAAAAGGCCCCCCCGAGAAGCAAAGAGAGCCTGCAAGTGGAGCCGTTAAAAGACAGGGGTGAGAGCGCGACGAACTCCTCGGGGGCATTCGCCCCCGCACACCTACGGATACAAGTTTTATTGCGCGTAGGCGGCCCGCTTTCATTTCGTTGCGGGGCAGGTCTCGACGCCGCGGTTCACCCGTTCTGCTCTCGTCCATCAGAAAGAGAGACAGAGGACTTGTGGAAAACAGTGTCTGGGAATATTTTTAAATGGTTTTTTAAAGATGCTTTTTTTCAGTATATAAAGTAAACTGCAAGCATGTTGTTTAACGGCTGTTGCGTAATATTATATTTCGATACAAGTGCGCAAAGTGCACTCGATTCGCTCGGACGACAAACTTCACCCGTGTGGGAATCACCAGCTTCACTCACATGTATCGAACTTTATTTTTTTTAACGAAGTTACTCGCGAAACGAGCTGAAATAATCACTGAGATCAGATATGTAGGTCCTCGACGAAGTTTGTCGCCCGAGCGGAGCTAGAGTGACAATCACACTCGTCGAGGACGACAGGACGGGGAGTGAGAAGTGGTAAAAGGGAGAGTGTGAAAAATTAATAAATAAAATAGCGCCCGAGCGCTTGTTTCTCGCGCGGCGTGCGAGAAGTAAATTGATTTGCGCATGCGCCTACTTCGCGTACTAGTGCGAGAAAGCGAGTTTCGCGAACTCCTTTAAAAAAAAAATAAACTTATGACGTCCCCTAGTGGAAACGCTTAAAAACTTTTAGCCATCTTTTCATCCTACGTGTAAGCTAAAAAGCAATAAATTATTTGCAAAAATATTATTTAAATTCTTTTTCAGATTTAATAAAGTCAGATCATTTAGAGTAGGATTAAAAGAAACGCAGAAATACGTTTTTTTTAATGCTATTTTATACGCACTAACAATAATTTTCTATACTCTCGGAAATAAAAATAAAAACTGCAAAATGATATTTCACATCGAAAAGAAAGTAATATCAGTAGTAAGAAAAAAAAACTGCACAAAAGGCGATCAAGTCGTTCACCTCTCGCGGATGAAAGGTCTGCGGTCTGTATTCCCTCTTACCTCTGCGTCGCGTATTCCCACAGCAGTACATAAAATAAAAGCCTCGAATAATCGTATTGACATATCACCTCCCTCCCCTTACCATCAATCGAAGTCGCATGAAAAATTTATACGCCCGAGTGTCACGTCTCTTTCCTTTTCAGTATTCCCGCGTATTACCAGGAGCCCCGATACAAGCGGGAATTGGATATCGATCCGGAAGACTTGTTCACTCTGCTCTCCTACTACGACAACGAGCGTCGCAATCGAGGGTAAGCCAGTATTTTCTCTTTCGGCTCGACTTTCTTTTTACGCGCGCGCAATGTTCCTTCGCGACCGACGACAGTGATGATAATAAGCTAAGTGCGCTGCTTTTTGCAGGAACTGGAGGTACGGAAGCGACGAGTACGACAACGTTGACGACGTTGACTCCAACGTAATTGGTATCGATGAGGAAGACCCGAGGGGTAAGATTGAGCTTTTCTGCATGTAATACCTTCTCGCTCTCATTTTTTTTCTGTAATAAACGTGCAAGCTTAGCAATAATGCTATAAAAATATATCAAATTTGCAGACGCACACTGTATATAAATACACGGAGAAAATTTTCGAGTAAAAATTACCCCCTAAATTAAGCTAATCAATTAAGCTGACAAATCGCAGGACAATGCGATTTTCTGGATAATATTTAGCCCTTTAGAATAATATTCACTCTAATTTCGAGTAAATTTATCCTAAAAGGGGCTAAATATTACCCAGAAAATCTCATTGTCCTGCACTTACCCTAATTTAGGGGGTAATTTTTATTCGAAAATTCTCTCAGTGTACCTTTGAAATAAATGCAAAAAAATCCTCTTGGCCACTACAAAACACATAAATTTTTTCAAGACAAACACGTAAAATACAAAAAAAAAACCACCTTCCTCAATAACAATACCGAAATTTTCCCTCGCAGTAGCCCAGTGGCTGGACAGCGCTTTGGGCTACCCGCAGCAGCAGCAGCAACAGCAACAGCAGCAGCACCACTACGTGCCAAGCGATCAGCTGCTGAGCTCCGAGCTCGCGGCCCTGAGCGCGGGCCGGCAGAGCCTACTGCCGAATTACTACGACCAGTACCTCGGCCAATACGGAGGAGGCGCGGCCGCGGGCGCCGGTCAGCAGTACGACACGGCCGTGCAGTACGGCACCCCCCAGTACATGCCCCAGTACGTCCAGCCCGCCTACTATCCGCCCGAGAAGAGATTCATGGTATCCAGAAAGCGATCGGCGGTGAGTTTGTTCGAGCGAAGGCTATCGTGATTGATGCACTTTTTTTTTTAAATACGACTTGTAGTTATTGGTAGTAGTTCTTTTTGGGTTCGGTGCGCGAAGCAGCCCATAAGCGGAGATTTCGCCTCTCGAAAGATTCGTAACTGAGTGGGAAAATTTTCTTTGCCAAATTTTCCGAAACACTGTCAAACGCTGCCAATCCTTGCTGAACAATGCCAAAGACTGCGTATTGTATGTTATTTCGGACACTTAGCAGTGTTAGGCAGTAATATAAAAGATTTGATAAGAATTAGCTCTGTTTGACAGTGTTTGGTAGCTAACACTGCTAAGCCTTGCCAACCACCGCTCAACCTTGCCATACTTTGTCAAATTTATTTTAATTATAGATTTTGACAAAAAAAAAAGACGCAAATTCGTCAAATCTTGCCAAACCCCGCTAAATTTTTAAAAAAACTTTTGCAAAAAATGCTAAATACTATCTAATGTTGACAAACGTCCGAAACACTAGTTAGGTATAGTATCATGCAGCGCTCTGCCCAAAACTAGCAGTATTTTACAAAGTTTGGCAAATTTTAAATTTTCACTGGGGTAATTTATTCTTATTGTTAGTGTATTCCCCCCGCCCACTCGGAGAGATTAGAAAAAGCATTTGGATTGACAAAATTAACCACCGCATGAAACGAAACCGACATTATGTCCACGCTTTAACTGTATATCTTATCTATACGAAAAATGCTTCCGTTTCTAAATACCACCTTTGTTTTTCGCTTCAATCGAACAATCAGGTTTTGTCATTGGAAGATTAATCAGCAAGAAATGAATTTACAGAACTACGACTCGTACGGTCGAAGCGGTCTCTTGATGAACTCCAGGGGCTACCCGAACTATCAGCACCGTCTCCTCTACTAAGCGAAGAAAGTCCACGGATCTCTATAACCGACGTGAACGGCACGGCAATCGGCCGCCCGAACTGCCGATTACCACCGCTAATCAGTGATAATCGGCGATTCGGAGATGGCAATTCGGAGAGAGAGAGAGAGAGAGAGAGAGAGAGAGAGAGGGGGAGAGCGAAGGCCCGCGAGAGAAAAGTCGTCTGCGAAGTCGAAGAACTAAAACGTCACTAATCTATAAGTATATTATACAAAAACTACGAAAGAAATGAATGGAGGATAATCGTACAATTAAATGAAGAATAATCAATTGAAGGCACAAAATAAGCCACATATCTCGAGCTGTGTTTACACTCGATAATCTATATATTGTCCTTTGCCGACAACTGGAGAGATAAAGATTGCTTCCCTCTTCCTTTGTCAATGTAACTCGTGTCCAAAGTCAATCGATGATTGGTTCAGCAGCATATTAAATACCGATAAAAATTGTTCTACGTGTATAATGAAATGGTATAGATTATATGAAATAGATATGACAATTGTATAATGTAAAACCAAATTTCGAGTGTAAGCGCAGTTGTTACTATACCGAATAAGTAGCATTAAAATTTTCTTGCATTTAGGAGGACAAAGCGAAGCGACGCTCTTTCTTCAAAATGATAAGGAGTTGCAGATACAAGAACAAGGTGAAAAAAAAAAAAAAATACAAAATAGATATACTAAATTTTGAGATTTCTTCACGTATTTTGCTCAATTTTTTCTATACCTGTAGTTCGTTTTTTAAAGAAATGTGAAAGTCAACTGATATCAAGTTCGATTGTAAAAGAAACTACTGAAAATTGCAAAAAAATCTTACTGTACAAATCAAACGATTCATTACAATATATCAAAAGCATTTTAACTATCAATGTAACAAACTAGATCATATCATTCCAGACGAAAAAATTATTTTCAGAAATTGAAATTTTAAATTCTAAATCTAAGGTAATACGGATTACAGTATTCCGTAAAGTATGAAGAAAACGAACTGATTTAAATGGGATTTGAATATTCGGACTGGCTATAACCATTTGCACACGAGCACGCGGTGTGTTTTTTTTTGTTTAAAGTTTCACCCGCACTGTTTCAGCACGCCAGGGAATTAAGAATCGATTGTCATGTTTTCTTTTTAAATTCAAAATTCGCATAATTCAAGCGTCACTCAACGCGCCATCGCTTCGCTTCGTACGTTCGATATATGATAAAAGTTCTTCTTCATCGACGTGAAGTAAATGAGAAAACAAAGACTCTTAGTTCGGATGAGCGTTTTTTAAATGTCCTATCCTGTCTGTTGTAGGCATAATAAATAGATATATTTAAGATAAATGAAATATTAAAAAAAATTTTCGATTAAAAAATTGAAAATGAGATCTCTACTGATGAGTATTCGAAGTTTTAAAATGGAATATAAGCTATATTTAATATAGGTTTAATGTTTTAAGATTGCAGTGATATGATGCGTTTCTATTATCTTTTATTTCGTTTTTAAAATGTATGTCGATTACTGATCATTTTAATTGCGTTTATATTGACAGTGCTCTGTAGCATGCTGTAGAATTTATATTTTAAAATAAAGCTAAACTGTTTTTTTATAATAATTAAATTAAGGGTACATTATAGCTTCCTCTGTCGCCAATTTTAGTTCTCAAAGTAGAGACTGAATGATACGTTTAATTGAGTTGAGGTACTCTGGTAGAAAATTAACCAGTTGGGCTGGTTAAAGTGCATTTTAAATGGAGCGTTTTTTCCCTAAAATTGATGTATAAATTAAGTAAAAACAATTGGAGAATCATTACACTGAAATATTCATGAGCAAACAAATTTAATTCTTTGATAATGACAAAAAATAATAGCAATTTGTCGTTTTTAACTGTATAAAACAAAGTAAGAATTGGCTATACACTGCTTAACGTTTCTACCAGGGTAATAACGCAGTGAAAACAGATGCCCTTTAAATACCTTAAACAAAATTTCCTGAATAATACATTTATATAATAATTTTATAAAAATATATTTATTTTTTTATCAAAAGAAATACGATTTATCTTTTTGGCCCTTTTGATGCGTATTTCGCGGGCTCGGGAAATTCATGCATGTTTATCCTGCGAAGCTTAAAATGTTTGTTTTTCATATCACTTAACTTGCCGCTATTTGCATGAGCATCAAATTTAATGCTTCAAATATTTAAAAATTTAAAGAAAAAAAACTATAATCAAAATTGAAAAAATATGTAAAATTAAATTTTAAACTGAAATACGAAATAAAAAAATTTGGTCATGCAAATAACTGCAGATCAAACTACATAAACAACAAAATCTAAAGTTTTTTGGAGAATAAAAATCCAGTTCTCGATCTGCAGGTTGTGCAGAGAAAAAAAATCTTGAAATTGCTTTTGTGTGTATCAAGAGGACGAATAAAATTAAATTTTGGTTCTTTTGATAAAAAACCTAAATATATTATTATAAAATTACTAAAAAAGTGTAGTATTTATTCAATTTTATTTTATATGCGCAATTTAAAGGAAAGTCTTTTCAAGGAGTGAAAAAAATTAATTTTTCATAAAAACAAAGCAAAACCGTACAAAAACTTTAATATCCTCTTGTCATTTAAGAAACTAAATGAAATAAATATTAATTGTTTCAGTAACAGAATACTTTTTGCAGTCCTTAAATTCTATATAATCTCATGGCGATCGTTCAATAAAAGTTTATACTATATCTATATGCTGATCGTAAAATTCACGTATATTCGAGTGCGATATCAAGAGATTTAAACGTCGATGTTTCACATAAGAAAAAACCTAAATGGCAAAAGAAAACGTCCACCGTAAAAGAGGCTAAAATCGCAAGATTCCGGCCGTCACTGCATGTACAACAATATTATTCGCAGCTTCGCGAACGCTTTTTTCTTCGTGGCTATTATATGACTGGATTACAAGAAAGTTGCCGATATATATCTGTTCTACAATTTAAAAAAAAACGAAATGAAGGACAAAGAGAGCGAGAAGAGAGAAAGGCTGGGAGACGAACAATCAGGAGTGACCGCTCGACGTATGGGAAAATATAAAATTGGTGTTTACTACAAATATATAAACATTTATTCCAAAGACTTTCTAAACGTGATTATATATCTGACTAAATGTTTTAGAATGAGCGACTCTTACGTCTTTTGGGCTGCGATAAAGAACTGGCTTTTCTGTCTTTCACACTCAATGCGCCACTAATAGAAAAATTTTCGAAAATTTTTATTCAGACATCACCGCGACTAATATTGCCTGCTTACAACAGGCAAGTTTTTCAAGCTTGATTTTAATAAGGAATTCTAATGAATAGAATGTTTCATTTTCTGACAAACAATTTGGAAAATCGTCATATTGAAAGCCATTTTTAATTTTCATTGAAAGAAACGGTACTACAGCAATGAATTGCTAAACTAGTTATAAAAGTTTAAGTCTTACATTTCGACAAACAAATTTCAAAATTAAAACATCAGCTTGGGAAATTTAAAACTACTAAAATAACTAAAATTATGCACGAATCGCAAAACTAGTAAATTTAGTATTTCCTACATTTTACAACTTAAATTTTCCATTAGTGGACAAGCGTTTCGTCAAATCCCCAACACTAAATTCATCGGTTTCTGGCGACAACTGACGAGAATCCAACCTAACTCGCCATTTTTAGCGAAAAACCGATCAATGGGGATCAAATATGTTCTTCCGACGCAATAAAAATCATTAATTTTCTGCAGCTTGCAATCGTTATTTAAGTTGCAATAAATAAACAAGTCCAAACAAAACTCTGGTCAAGAACCAAATTTGTCGATATATTCTAACTTGTGCAACCAGTGTTGGAGACATGCTAGATCTTAAAAAAAAACAGAGTACAGAAAACTAAACTTTAGAGCTTAAAAAGTACAAGATTGAAAGAAAAGATGGAAAAATAAAGATAGTTATGGCGAGTCGCAAATTGATGTTGATTAAAAACGATTTATGTATTTTCGTGTATAATCGTAAGCGCGCATCCTCCTCTGATAAAATAAGAGGTTGACTGATATGTAAGCGATCCTATAATCTTGAAAAGCAGAAAAGATTTTTACTGAACTCGATGGTGCTTATTCTCGGACTACAGAATAGAGTCAAGATGGAAAAAAAATAACGCTTTTAATTGTAAAACCGTGAGGATAAATAAACAATTATATTCTACGCATGCACTTTACCGCCTTTTCCCTTACGAAGCTTCAAAGAAGTTTAATTTTAGGGCACAGTGGTCTATGTCAATTTAACCCAATCATGTACGTTATTATTGTTTGTTACATTTTTCTTTTTATATAAGAGTTGGCGATAGTTTTATATACGTATAAATTGTTCATAGTTAGATATTCATAATAATTTAGTTTTTATTAAATTAAATGATGTAGGCAAAAAATATTTAAATTGTAAGATTGTAAACTTTTTTATTTTGTACTCTAATTATTGTAAATAAATTTATCAACACACATACAGTTCACAAGATACATATTTGAATGTATGAACGTCTTAATAAGATGTATTTATTCTTTAATTTTGTGAATATTCAGAATTAAATATAATTATTGGAGAAGAAGAAAAGTTAACGTTTTTGAAGTCCATTTGCGCATCGGTTATCACGGTGAGAAATTATTTTTAAAATTATTTACAACATATAATTATCGACTTTTATGCTTGTGTTTATGTTTCTGTGAGCTTTTTTCATGTCTCTCTTCGGACCTATCTCTTGATTTCCGTTGCTTTCTTTTCGATAAATGTCTGTCATCTTCTTCTGATGAATGACGCTTATGTTTTTTCTTTTTCTTTTCATCTTTATGCCTACAATCTCGATCGGAGCGATTTCTACATTCATAATCATTTCTATCCTTTTTGTCTCTTTTCTCTCTGCTGCGATCTCTGCTCTTGTCTCTTCTATCTCTACTCCTTTCTCGACTACGATCTCTACTCTTGTCTCCCCTATCTCTACTTCTTTCACTACTTCTGTCCCTTTTGTCCTTACTTTTTCCTCGTCTATCTCTACTTCTTTCTCTGACTTTTTCCTTACTTCTACTTTTTTCTCTACGACATCTACTTTTTTCATTACTTCTACTTCTATTTTCACTTTTATCTCGCGTTTTACGATCTAATTTGCAATCTCGGTCATCGCGCCTCGAGTCGCGCTTCCTATCATCTCCATTTTTACTGCATTCTTGTTTACGCCTGCTATCTTTCTTGGAATCATATTTATTTCTTCCTTTTCTTGGACTTTCCGATCGATCTCGATTTGTTTGACTTCTGTGCTTTTTAATCTCTTTTGACTTTTCCTTATCTTTCTTTTCCTCGTCTTCCTGATCAAAATACTTTATACCTTTGCCTTTACCGCGCCAGCGCATTTTGGCTACAGACTGCGAAAAATCCACATGAATTCGTCGGTCGTCAATAAGAACATTATCCATTTTGAAATATGCGTCTTCGCAACTCTTTCTCTCGGCAAACTCGATAAAAGCGTACTGTAAGGAATCGCCTGATTGTTTGTCTCTAATAACTTCACAGCTGAAATATAATTTTACATAAATAAATATATTTTTTATTTTTAATTTTTTAGTTGTTCACAAGCTTATTAAAATTCAAAAAATTTAAATTAATACAATAAGAACTGATACTTTTATAATTTTAACTAATTGATATGTCTTACATATTTTAAATTTCGACTTTTAATATTTTAACTTTTTAAACATACCCAACAATCTTTCCAAATCTGCTAAAAATGATCTCTAAATCGTCATCATTTGTAACAGGATTTAATTTACAAACAAAAAGGACATTTTCAGGAGGTGCCATTTCAGCATCCGGAATATCACCAACAATTTCAAGAATTGTTGCTCTCGCTTTAGCTTCTTTTTCTTTTTGCATTTCTACAATTTCTTCTACAGTCATTCCTTCTGTATCATCGATTGTTTCATCTGCAGCAATGCGTTCACTCTAAAAAATATTTTAAAATTAGAATTTTTAGAAAAGTTTACAATTGATTAAATTATTATGAATTTTTACCGTTAACATTTCTTTTGTTGGCCCAGGACTTGCATCTGGTATCACAAGTCCTTGTGGATCATCATAAGGATCTTCCAAAACTACTGTATGTGATATTCGAACATCTTGATATGGCCTATGATCTACATCACAAATTATCTCATTAAACTTTAAAATGATATCAATACCTTCTGTTATTTCTCCAAAAACACAGTGTTTTCCATCAAGGGATTGCAGTTCAGATGGGAGGGTAATAAAAAATTGTGATCCTAGCATATTATTTCCACAATTCACCATTGAAATTAATCCTGCTTTATCATGTTTTATTTTTGGTATTTGCTCAGCTTCATAATAACGAGCTTTTTCTCCTAGAACGATACCATAAGCACTTTCTCCACCTTTGCCAGTAGCTGTAGGATCTCCTGTTTGAGCAATAAAATTGCTTTGCACAGTGAAGAACAAGCTCCAATTGTAATACTTGATTTTGCATAATTTCAAAAAGTTTCGACATGCTGTAATTATGTAAAAAATATTATAATTTAAATATTTTTGTTATATATATGTATATACATTATATATTAAAATCGCAGACTATCAGAAAAGAAAAGCAATATAAATAATTCATAAAAAATTTCTTGTAAACATTAACTATAACTTCTTTGATTGGAATTTTTTTCAATAAATAGTAGTTTTTATGATAAAAACTATTAAACATTGTTTTAAACATAAATAAATATGATTGCTATCACTATTTTTTAATAAAATAACGAATTTTAATAAAGTGTACTTATACAAAAACGAGTTATTATTATAAAATTAAGTATTGCTAAAAACATTATTCAGTAAAAAATATATACTTTTTAAGTTTGATGATTGTAAATAAAAGTTAAGGAAAACGAGGTTAGAATTACAAATACCTGAAGAACTCACTTTGCGGTCTCTCCTTTGTATATAAATCGACGGTAAAATCACCAATGGTGGTTTCTATAACTACAGCCATGACTCTTGTTTAATGAAAAAAATTTTAACTATGCAGAATTAAATTAATTAAAAAAGGGAAAAGTGTAAAATAACCTATCAACTCATATATACGGAAGCATAATCGTTTCTTTTATTTCTATCACCTTTTTTTATAATTGATATAACAACTTAAAAACGCAAATTGACGACAAAAGATATATATTTTACAAGACTTAAATCGTTTTTAAGTATTCAGAAACTTTTGTGAACGTGAACGAAAAAACATATCCGTACGTTTCAACAAAAGTAACCGCAAGGCAAACGCACGGTTGCTGTACCCGCCAATAATACATCGCACCGATAAACGAGTCAACAATGGCCGATTCAAAATTTTCGCGCCAAACTTCCTTCGCTTCACCCTCTCTCTATATTTATATTGTAAATACTCTCACTTTCTTCCTAATTTTTTACTCACTTATTTATAATATTTATCCGGTGAATAGAAAAAATCACTTAATGTTTTACTTAAATATTTTTGCTCTCAACGATAATACATAACGTTCACAGTTGATTAGAACTTGGCATATTTTTTATTACCTCCAGCAGTCTTTATTGATCTTTTAAACTTTTCATTGTTCTATGAATGTAATATTTATTTGGATTGTTGATAATGCATTAGAGATGGCTAAATTTTTAAATAAAATGAATACGTTATTTTACTGATATACAAACTTTATAATAAAAAAATAATATATTTAAATTGATAGGCAGAAATCTCTCCGCATTTATACTAATGATGGTTCTTATGATAAATTGAATGGATATTTTCATATGTAAGTGCCAATAAATGAATAATAGGTCAAACGCCAAACACGCGTTAACTATTACAGAGATACAAGAAAAGAATTCCGACAAAAGATGAACAAAATAGCTGTACGTTTCAGCTCTAAGTAAAATTTATATAAAAATATGGAGAGTGAAAAATCTACCTTGCCACGGCATCGTTTAACGGCATAACTAATATTTTCAAACATACATTTACATTCATACATACATCCGCACACAATTATTGAAATCACACATAACTCAGTACATTAATCTTATTTATCTTCGAGTTAAAAAAACAAAATGTTTAGAGACATGTGATGAGTTTTTACATGTACTTTTTCATTTAACAACTCGGTAATTTTATTTTATAATTATAAAATTGCGGTTCACGTCTCGCTAAACTTGTACATTCTTTATATAATATTGCGCCTTATTCACAAAGAAGTCATCTTAGAGTCCTCTTTAAAATAATGAAGAAAATAATCGTTTCGAGTTTTATCTGCAGTCTCAGGTATGTATGTATATACATACATACGTGTATATACTTGTAAAGTTCATTATAAACGACAAGACAAGTCGTGCAATCTATTCTAGTGGCAACAAAAGGTAAATTAGAAAACGAAAAACGGCAGAACTATTTGTACAATTTATAGAATTCTGAATACCTTGCAGTCGAAACTTATTACACTTGCAGCTTTAATTGCAAGAAGATTTATCACTTGAAGTTGATGACAATTGATTCCTCAGTTCTGTAAGTACTGTCGCAATGTTGTAGATAGTCTTGATTATCCCCTATTGAAAATATCACCTGAATTGCACTGAATTCCATTGAATTCCATATGATATTTTCAATAGAGTCCTTACGAGAGCAAAACTATTTTCAACTTTTCGCTAAGTATTTTTTTCAAATTTAACTTCTTATTTGTTTTTCAAGAAAGCTTTAGAGATGAGTATGTACAGAGGGAAGTTCAAATCATTGATTTCAGATAATCTATAAAAATAATATTAAATGCAATATTCATGAATTGAACAAAAGATTATAAAAAAAAAACTTTCTTGATAAACAAAATATAATAAAAATTTTCAAGACGTCATAAATTGTTCAATTCGACACATGAGAAAACCAAGTCTTTAAAAAAAACCGATGAATTCATAAAATTCCAGGCTAACTCTTCGGAGTTGTTAACACTTTTTCAAGGTGTACCTTTTAAAATGTTGTTGTGTTTTGACAGAAGATCCTTGTGCGAGGATTCATCGTCGAGGTTGAGATTCGAAAGCCAACTGGTAGACGAATTTGTCGGGTAAAAACAAGGTTTGACGAAGGACTTATTTGGAGAAATCACTGAAGTACGAATAAAGGTAGGTTCAACACGCATTTCCGGAACAGTGGAAGTTGCACGCTGCTTCAAAGGATCACGATTCTCGTCAACCGAGACATACGAACCAGACTGTCGCCCTCTTACTTGTGTCTCTGGAGATTCTTCCTCGTCTGAAGAGCATAAATCTACTAAAATAATGGATTTCGCAGATCTTGCTCTCTTAGCTGCACTTGACGCTGATACTCTGTTGTTAAGTAATGATTGTTGACGATTAACAATTGCTGGAGTTGACATTCTCGCTAAAGGTTTTGCTACTACATTCATTACTGGTGACATGTTCGGCGTAACAATTACTCTTTCGATTGTTCGAACCTGTTTATTTCTGGTTATCTGGGACGTATGTTGATTCGAAGTTACAAATTCATCGTCTTCGAGATCGATGATAATAGGATTGGTTTCGTCACCTGGTGCAGGTTTATGCACTGCCTCAGTCAACGGTGATCTCGGAATTATACGAGGCACTTCACGTTCAGGAGTTTTATATCTAGATGGACACCTTTTAAGTTCTTCTAATTCCTCATCCGATAATCGATTTATTACTACGTATAATGGTTTACAAGCTACGAATAGTAGTTGAGACCGCAAGTCTAATACTGAAAATTAAAAATACAATATTTTACTTTTGATTGAAACGTTAATTTTTTTTTTTTTTTTTTAAGAAAAACTACTATACTCGTCAGTACTCGAAAACAGACTTTGAATTAGGGTAAAAAATTACTTATATACGTTTCGTTATTTTTGCTAAACTTGTAATAAAAATTGCTAAAAATATAACAAAAATTAATATAATATATAGTAATTTTACTATAACTCAAAGCCTGTTCTCGAGTTACTGAAAAGTATAGTAATTTTTCGTAAAACGTTTCTCTCCGTATGGTAAAATTATTTTTTCAAAATATTTTCAATAGTATATTACATACCTAGGCTAGTAAAATAAGAAATGTCTCATTACAACTCGAATCACATTATATGTGACCGACAATTACATGTAATCTGAGGCTTTTTTTTTACTGGCTAAGATGTATATACTATTTTTCTGCTCGATGGCGTCGGAAAGTGGCAACTTCGTTTCGCGCAGCTGCCAGGAAGTTGACACTTTCCGGCCGCGAGACGGAAAAATAATTTTTATCTAAATCAACTCGTAACAACTTGAATGACATATTGCTTATTTTTTATAATATTTACCAGGTTTTCCATTGTAATTTCCAAAATTATATTTGTGAACGTATTCATTGGTTTTTTGGGTTCGATCACGGTTAGGCTTATATGTTACAGACCATCTGTCAAACTCATTAGATTTCATTAACCACTTTGGTTTAATAGATGTTCCTAAAGCTGGTGCACATAAATATTTTTCTATTTTATCCATAAGTTCTTGATGTTTGTTTTCCGTCGTCATCTTAGATTTTCTGACCAGAGCGAGACCCGCTGGTGAAGAAAAAGGTATCGTAGTGCAACGGCTTAAATTGACAGCACCTCTTAAACGCCCTGAACTTCGATTCTGCTCATTATTGTTGTCATAGAACGGCACAGAAGTAACCTTTTCAGTTAAATCAGTTGAATCAGTTGATGATGTTGATTTAAGTTTGAAATATTCCATAAACTGATTTTGTTTTATTTCTGGCATGATTTCTGCTTCTGGAGTTATTGGTCTAGGTTCAACACGGTAACACAGCTTTTCGTGTTCCTAAAGGATTGAAGTACATTTTTCTTAGTAACTAGTGAATAATGATTCATGCTGGTTATATAATTTATTATATTATAAAATTTTGAATGATCATTTAATAGACAATATTCTGTATTAGTTTGTGTTGACAAACTATAATGTGAAAGCTACAATATACTAAGAGTATACTAAACATATTTACTTTAATGATAATTTATACCTTCATTTTGTTTAAACCAATGAATTCCGCATCGCAGTTGTCACAAAGATAAATATCATCACTTGGTGGTTCAACCATTGCTGGAGAAGGTGCTTGTTTCTGGGCTGATCGAGTTCTTAAACATTTTGTACCATTTGGTAAATTCTTTTTTGTCTTCTTTAATGGTAAAAGCATCTTCCTTGGATCTAGAATTTTTCTGTCGTAGTTCTGCAATTTTTTTGAAATTTAGTATACCTTATTCAATTATTGAATAAATAAAATTGTGAAAATAACAAAATAATCTCAAATTAATTTTAATTATTTAATATATTAAATTACTATATTTATATAATAAGTTATTTTACTAAAACTTCAATAACATAGTAGCATCATTAAAATTTTATTCTACAAATATTATATTATGTTTATCTAAGCACAGAAACTCTAGGTGTGATAGTACAAACATCTTACCATATTTTCATTTCGAAAAGTAACCAGTAGTTTTCCAGTAGGTTTAAGATATAAACTTGTAGTAGAATCCCAATTATTAACATACTCCAATTTGTTATGTGGATACTGTGCTAAGTAGGAGCAGAAGCGAAGTAAATATTCACTTCTGTGATACGTATAGCACCGGAAAACAAGTTTCTTTAAATTATCCATGTAACTCTGCAATATAAACAGATTGATTAGAAATTTAAGTTTAATAACACAACTTAACGTTTTATTTTTAAATATATTTTTCAAAGAGAAAATGTTTTATATATCTTTACTATATTTTAAAACATTATTTACAATACTCTTAATAAATATTATTATTAAATAATATTATAATACTGTTATATGCAATTGTAAACAAATTTTTATAATTTTAATTTTTATAGTATCAACTTTTTGACTTTTTTTAAAATTAAAATATATATAAAACAGAATGAAATTATAATAATAAAAAAAGAAAATTAAGTATCTTTTTTAGAAAATTTACAATTACTCTCAAATTCAATAAAAATTATCATAATAAATTAGAATATATCTGAATAAATTTGTCTCTGTAAAGTGATTTAATAATTAATTGTTTCGCAGTAAGAAATTATCAATCGTAAACTAAAAAAAATGTCTTCGGACAACTTTCTGCAGATAATTTTTTTTTCATTTTAAAACTAATTAAAACCCTGATTTATAAAGAATCCTCATTTGTAAAGGATCTTTACTACAGTTCGTTGACATATCCTTGAGAACTCACTTCTTTAGTGAAGGGAGCCTCAACGCCAACATCGACACATTGTATTTGTGTTAGACAAATGTAAGTGATGCGGCAACGGTTGCTCGTGGTTTGTAGTCGCGACCTGGCGGCCATTTTGTTCACCGAGTTTTCACGATCAAAGAATTCTCAAATCAAAGCTACCGAATAGATTTGGAATAAAACTTATATCACCACTGCAGAGGATCACGAGAACATTCAATCTTCTTTAGATAATTTAAAATTAAAAAAATAATGTTTTAACATCGAATATTGGCGTCATGGTTGTGATAAAAGAAAACTTGCAATGAGAGCCACTGTCAAGACTAGGAGACTCATCGATTTTCTTTGGGATCCACGACAATTTCTAAGAAAATATAACCATCGTTTTAAAGATCTACGAAAACTGAAGAAATAAAGAATTATTAAAGGTATTAATCAAAAAATGTCTATAAAATATTTCACAACGCGAATGAATTGTAATAATCGAACGTTGGAGAGTTGCCATTATCGGATCGTATCAATTGAAATTCGACCTTTTTAATAAATCAATTTACGATGTTGAAACAATAATATTAAAACTAGTCATAATGTACATATTTAAGAGTTTGTAATTGAATTTGGAAAAACTAATAAATGTGAAATTTAGAAATATGTAAAATGAATGATGTTCACCATGAAATTACATTTCATTAACGACCAAAACCAATTATTAGATTAAAACGTGTAAAGTAAAACATGTCTTCTAAATTACATGTTGTTGTTTAGATTTATAAACCTTCTTAAAATTTATACAGAACAAATATTTCCTAAGTGAAAAATAAGATTCGACGAATTATTTTTCCAACCAGAGCAGTACGCTTTGATACACATTTATCTGTTGACCATTTTCTTTCCTTCTTTCGATTTTTTGCTTTTTAGATTGTTAACTTATGATTCACGTTGTACGATCGTCAAACGATGGCTGCTTAGGGGGAACATCGGAGGATAACATAAAGTCGTTCTGTTTTAAGAGCACTACGGTCTTTCTCAAGCATGTAGTGGTTCTCATTCGATACCAATTTAAGATAAAATCTTTCTGCTTGACAATAAGAACTAATATTAGTAGAAAATTGAATTTTGACTCTTAATATCTGGTACAATAAATAGACATATTCACTTTTCGAAGGGTTCTAAAAAAATTGTTTGAGCGGTGGACAGAATATTTCGAGACAGGATTTTCTGAACTCAAAAAAACAAAAAGATTTCGTTAGTACATAACTTTTCCTTGTCATTGAACGAAGAATTTAAAAAAAATTAAATTTTGAATTTTTATAGAACTTTTAGAGGTGAAAATCATGATTTTTGTTAGAAAAAATCGATCTTTTTTTTAAGGAGGTCAAATTATTGAAAAAAAAATCCTTCGTTCACGAAAAAGCTAAATATGTATAAAATAAGTCTAAAAAATTTCAAGCAGATCGGTGGATTAGTTTTTGAGAAATCATGTCCATCGACTTCGAAAATGTAGTTTTGAGATAAACACGTTTAAAGTTCTCGAGCGCCTCTCGGAAGGTCGACGGGGTGGGGCTTCAAAACGCTCTGGCTCTTTGAATTTAGCCCTAATCGCCTTTAAATTTTAAAACAAGCTTCTTAACGAGTTCTACTTTAATATATAAAATTATTGGAAAAATGGGTTTTTCGAAATTTCTGACTGCATATGCCCCCTTAATATCGCTTATAAGAATTAATAATTATTATTATTTTTTCTTAATTTTATTTAACGTCGACTTTTACGCTACCTTACGGCTTGCCAAATCGCGACGGGACAAACGGCTTATAAAGGTGACTTCCGAACCACCTGAGCTTTGATGTTATTAGACACTTGTAAATAAATACAGTGGTGTCCCAATGTCAGTTTTGCTGGAGACCGGGATCGAACCAGAGACCTTCTGGTTAAAGGACCGGTACTCTACCAACTGAGCCATCGCTGCTCACAATTAATAATTATTGTTTTATGGCTGTTCATCTATTTGTTAATATTTCGTGGCAAATCAAGAGAGTACTTAGAAAAATGAATTAACTAAAGATGTAAAATTAATTTTTTACTATTATTTAACAACCGTAGGATAGAAAAAAATAGCTGAAGAAAAGATTGCATTTGAGCTTCCAAAATGTTCAAATTTCGTCTCAAATTCATTTTTGCAATCAGTAGGAGAGAACCAGGTTCAGGTGACAATGGCTGCGGGGTGCATAACGTCTCTAAAAACTGAAAATGTCATTTTATAAAAATTCTAAGCAGTCTGTTACGGCCATTTAGAATTTTAAGTTGAATTTGATTATAATTTTTCCCTCTAAGACTTTCTTTTCGAACGGTCATGGCCCGGTCAACGGACATTGAACTTTTGTGTTGATTAACTTTCCCCTTCTCAGAAGCTACTTGTGAAAATTCATCAAATCGTTTTGCGAATTCCTTTCTAAAAAATGTTTGCCGATAAACTTTCTTAAGCACCGCATTAGAGGGGTATTTTTTCCTAAAAATTGTTATTTTCAAAAGACAATTCATCAGACATTTTGAGTTTTCAACTTTTGTTTTTTAACCCTTAGAGTCACAGCGTTTTTTGGAGATCGATAGCATAAAATTGAACTTATATTTTTTATCTGAGTGTACTTTTAAGCAATTTAAGATTTTTTTTGAATTTTGTTTTTCTTTTAATTTTTAACTAATTAGTATAAATGTAAATGACAGATTCAATATATCACTTCTCTTCAATATAAACATATAAAGTAAAGATTATTTAATAAATCTGTGTAGTTTGAAGATTAAATCTTGTCTATATGAGTCTTTAAAAAAATGAATAAAAATGGTACTTTATAATATGCCTGAATCTCATAAAATATCATTCAAGGATATAGCAAGGATTTACGGTTTTTTAAACTTTAATGTATTGAATTCTGCTACTTTTTAAACCAGCTAGCTTTTTCACATCTTTCCTGTTTCTCATCAACAATCCAATCTAAATTATTCAATAGATAACAGGTGGGAGTATTATCAAAATAAAAACATTGACCCTGAAAATTATTCGCAGCTATTCAACCAAATAACTAAGTACGCATGCGCGCACGTCATAGCGTCACAGACTAATGGCTGATCTTAGCCTGTTGGCCTAAGTCAAGTACAAAAGGCCAACCCTTAGGGGAAAAATTTAGAAGAAGAAACTTAGCCTGTATGAAGTATATTTATCTTTACTTGGAACATTTAAAAATGAACTAAATTTAATTCAAATATTTAATTAAACGATTATCTGATTAAGTAAAGCGTGTTTCCTCACGGCGTACGGAAAGTTCGTTTTTCCGCACGCGTATCCGTTCGGAAAGTAACCTATAACAGTACGCCAAAAAAATACGCCACGTGTACGGAAAGTAGGCGATTCCCGGTCGCACGGAGATTGCCGCTCGAGCGCAGCGAGAGTATCCGTCCGTGTAGCGTACTTTCGCGTAGGTTACTTTTCGAATGGATAAGTGTACGGAAAACGAACATTCCTTAACTTGTGAGGAAAAAAAGTGTACGCTACTCGTGCGTAAAGGCGATCGCGCACACGCGTTGCCGCTCTCGCTGCGCTCGAGCGGCAATCTCCGCGCGTGCGGTAGTCGCCTACTTTCCGCACTTGTAGCATAATGTACTATTATAACAAATAACCTGCTATTTATATTTATAAGTATTTATAAATAGTGATTAGTTTTTCTAGTAGCTAAGAATTTTTCCTGCAATATTATATTATTAATATTTAAATTTTATTTGTTACAGAATGGTTATAAATAAATAAATAGCAAAAAAATTCAGTTTTTATAGAAAAAATCATTTTCTAGCTTATTTTTTGTTTGATTTTGATGAAAATTCGTTCTAAGGGGTTTTTATGCTTGCTGATTACGAATCCAGGGTCAGATTTTCAACATTCAAAATGGCGCACCAAATAAATTTTTGGATCGCCATTCTGACCAAGCCATCTTAGATTTAGAGAAATCGAAAATCGAAAGAAATCGAATTCTGATTACACACTTGTACTTCGCATCCCCTAAAACCAGCGAAATTAGCGAATAAATAAATGTGTGCTTCAAAAGGTTAAATAGAAAATATTATGTCATTACTTTTAAAATCTTTATTTTCTATTTTAATCCTCAAAGCTTTCAACTTTTAATTATTAAACGTTTAAAACTCGATTTTTGTAATTTTACAAAATTCAACCTAGTTCAGCAACGATCACATTGAGTTTTAAAATGCTTCACTTCCGGCCATCACTTTTGTAAGGGAAAAAAATGTTTACTAAAACTTTACCAGACGTTTCTTTAAATAATTTAATAGACTATTTATTCGAATATTCTATTTCCTCCTATCCTTTGCTCTTAAAGTGATGACCGGAAAGCTAAAATAAAATAGTATGCGATTGACTGATTCTGTTAAATCAAAACGTGTGATTGGTTGCTGGCGTGTTATCTTTTGTTGATAAGAGTACATTTGATTGGCTGTATGAAACAAAAGATTTGATTCTAAAGAAAAAGAAAAAAATTGTTCACTTTCACAACATTGTACTGACAATTAATAGCATTAATAAACTAAAATTAATTTAAAATTTAATTTTTATCAAATACATATAACTAAAGAAGTATACAATATAAAAATAATTTTGTCCCAATTAGAATAAAACTCCATATAAAAAAAATATTTAAAATAGACCTATCATCAATTTTCAAAGTAGAAAATATGATTTATCACTTGATTTAAAAAAAAAATATAACAATATAAAATATTTTAGTCTTTTGTACTTTTTAAACTTTTTTGTCTAAACTTTTGAGTGTAGAACTTTATATCTACAAGTTTAATTTTTCCTACTCAATTTTTTTTTGTTTTATCAAGTTAAAATTATCATAGACTGTAAGCTACAAAAAAAATTATAGAAGGTATGTTTCAAAATTAAAACACAATCACGCAATTTATTTTAAAATATTAAATATACTTAGGTATATTGTTATTTTTAAATTATCTTTTCGAGCAGTATTTGGTTCATGCGATAAAATCGGATTGTTTACTTTAAACTTCGTGTTGAAAATGTCTTATAAAAACCGATAAAATTGTGTCTGTTTAAAGGGTTTTAATATGTGTATTTGCACCCGGAATGACCCCATTTTATCAGTTTTTATAAGTTCTTTGTACTAGGGGTGGTAAATGCCAACCTTTGTACTCCAACGCAAATTCTCAAGGACGCAGGTTTTAATTCCTCCGTTAGTGCTAATTTCTTTATGTTGGAAACATGTACATATAATCCGATACCCGTATCGGGTATTTTACACCTCTTTATAAAATTATATAAGGTCTTACGGACCTTTCCGACAGCGAGCCTTCCTTCTATTTTAAATTATACGAAAGTAATAACCAACTTGGAACAAAAAATATATTTATATATATTTATTTAATATTGTGACTTATTTGTAATTTTATTTGAATTTGATGACAATCTACTTTGGTCTGAAAAATTATTTTATTAATATTATTGGGTGGTTTGAATAAATGTCATGGCCTTTATCAAGCTTTTTATTAATTTAGTGAAGAAGACTTCACATTTCAAATATCAAATTTTGAGCAACAAGCCTTGACCGATAGTCCTAGGCTGTGAAACCTGAACTCTTGTATCAACGTATCAATTTATTATTAATATTATTAATATTATTAAGCTAAAATTAGTATAAAGAAGTACCCAACCCAATCGCAAACATATACTTTAAAGGAAATGAAAGCCAATAAAAATTAAAAATGTATTTCTTCCATATTTTCTTCTATTTTTTCTGTCTTTCAATAAGAGCCAAAAGCGCAAAATATTTTTAATTGCATATAATAAAAAATTTAAGATTTATACAGTGGTATAGTAAAAGTATTATTTTTCGTTCCTACATTATTCGTTTTTTTTATAATTTTTATATTAAAAATTAGTTAAATCAAAATAACAAAAAATTAATTTGAAAAAAATTGATAATATATCTACACCTCTTGTTCATTCCAGACTTTCGTCTGGCTCTGTAATTGGGCATTAATTGCCCGTTTAATTAATAAAAATAAATAAATAAATAAAATATATAACTTTCATAAAATTAGTTTTTAGAGTTCCTGATAAAGTGTGAAAAAATTGAATGAAAACTATAAAAGGTACTTACTTCATTAATTTTTTTGGGCCTCACCAATGGAATTGAAAACTTTATTTCTTTTGGCCACCACTGTGGTTCTATGATGACCTCTGCAGTGTCATGTCCCAAAGAACACTGAACCATGAAAGTTACGAACCTCTCTAGTTCTGGCTGTGATATAAAGCAATTTCATAACTTTCTTAAGTTTTTGTTTAAGAGCTTGTTCAAGCCTATACCCATCTCTGTTAAAGAATGTTACACGTACCAGTGTGATTTTTTCTAAAGACGTTGGATATCCGTTAGCAAAGAGCAAAGGAAGATTGGATATCATGGAACCTTCCTCTACGGCGCAGCCGCCACTTGGTTCAAGATCCCCAGTGGCAGCCATCATACTCTCATCCACATCACTGGGAGGGGTTTCTTGCCCCAAACCTATACCACAGCCATCCTCTTGCACAGCTGAGAACCTCATTTTTTCATTAGTTGCCACATTTTAATCTTTTGGGTATTTTCTCCTCCACTCTCAGCATAATTTTGTGGCTTATTTGTAGTTGTTTCCCATGATTCGCTGATAAAAAGAAAAAGAACCAATTAATTTTTTATAAATTAATAAAAATCTCTCATCAATGTTTGAAAGAAATTAAAAAAAAAATTACAAAAATATTTTATTGAAGTTGAATAATTCTGCTATACTTTAATTTTGTCTTAAATTTTTAAGACAAATTAAATATTGCTATTTAACTATAAATGAAGGCAATATCATGTTGCTTAAAATTACAGCTTTCAAATTTCTTTTATTGTTAGCAATACTGAGTTCCTTTTTTAATGGAATAGAGTGTATACTTAAACAAATAATTAAAATAAAAAAAGGAGAACCACTGCTAAAGGTAGATCAGGTTCCTCGATGTTTCGCGCGCGTCTCGCGATAAACTGAAAAAAATTCAGAAACAAGAATTGACAGTTCCCTCTTCTTTAGTAACACTGTCTCGGGACGTAGTTCACAGCACTACGTAGCTTAAAATGGCGGATTGGAGAGGCAAGGAACGGAAAGGGAAGGTAAAGTCCCCGAGCACGCGCGCGTCTACACCTACGAACATCTGGGGGAGAAACAGTATAATTTTTCTTGTGTATGTACATGCTACATAGGTATATTACCCCACTAATACATTTCATAGAAATAGAGCGCGAAAGAGGATAGTCGATGAATATTTTTTAAATTAAATCCTATAATTTTTCAAAGAAAACTAATTGTTTGAAAACTCACTAGAAGATTAGTGAACCACAATGAAGTGATCGAATGATACAGGTAAAATATAATGTTATGATCTTTTCTTGATTCTCAACTTGTGTTGAACGAAAGAGAGGAACCCGCGTGAAAGTTACACACCGAGTCACCGACTGAGCTCAGCTCTCAGCTGCTAGCCTTCGTCACAGATTAGTATTGCGCTATGCGATTCGACGGGAAATCAAAGATGGCAGCTACTTTAGACCTAGCTTTCTAACTTTAACCTTTTTATTTTAGGTCTATAACAGTCGCCCATTTTGTTCATCTATTTGATGACTCAATATGGTCGTTGGTATAATTTGATGTTTCTGACAAAATATATATACTAAGGACTACGTTTATTCAAGTAATACTTTTGTAGATCTATTTCGAAAATTTGAAAAACTGTAATTTAAGAAGGTTCGAAATCAAAATGGATAGAAATTTCTGAAACCTTTTTCAACCTTATAGTATATATGTAACACGATTACTGTAAAATTTTTAGAGCGATTGACAATGTAGTTCTGAAAATAATCGATGTTAAAATCATGATTTTATACACGGGCTCTTATGGGAGAAAGAGGTTATTGGGCCTTTAGTCATTAAAATCTATTGTAAATAATGGATAGAGAAATTTAAAAAACCTACAGTGTCATAGAAAAACAATCAAAGAACAAAAATGCATCCGGATCTTGATTGTTTACAATTCCGTTTGAAAGAAACGAACAAAAATATAAACAAAACGTCGAGTTCGTGGGCTGCGGAGAGGGGGGGGGGAGTGGTGAACAGGAAGCCGCTCGCGGGGAGAGAGGGGACCCTCTTTCCTCGCCTCGCACACGAGAGCTAACGAACCTCCTTAAAATGATATCTACGGTAGATTATAAAAGTTCTAGAGAAATAATTTAGGGTATATTTCCATAAAAATTGGAACTATCTAAACATAAAAGCTTTGGTTCGCAACTTTCAAAATTTTTTCTAATTAAATTAAAAATTTATAAAATATCAAAGAACATAAAAAAATAATCTTCGCAGGCTTTTGGGAGGCTGCAAGGTTGAAAAAATTATGAAAAAAATTCCATTTTTAAAAATCTCTCCTAACAGAATATTAAAGTAATTTGCATTATAAAATTTTTCTTTGTCTTCTAAAGAAAAATACATAAAACCGACTGGCTTGCTACCTGAAAACGTAAGTATAACTCGAGCGATTTCAATACCCTCGGGTCGAGATCGATAATATCACGTGGGATTTTTATGTAAGAGAGAAGAGAAGAGAGACTAGGTTAATCAGACGCACATCACGCGCGTGTAGTAGTAGTAATTAGTAATAAGTTAAAATTTTACTCGTTTTAACCTGATTCGATTTCGATATCGGTATATTCGAGACGTTCGAGATTAACTAGTAAAAACCGATTACTGCATAAGTGAGTGAATGAAGATTAGTAGGTTAAGTCAGCCGCGCAACGCGCGCCGACATTTTGGATCCGTTATTCAACTCAACTTTTTTTTGACAAAAGATAATAATTCGATAAACTCGATCGATTTCAATATCCTCGCCTCGACATCAATAATGTCGCATGCGTTTTATATAAAGGAGAACGGAGAAAGGAGAACGATAGGATAATAAGATTGAAGTTCTGTTTGAAGTTTGCAGTAAGACCGATCGATAATTGTTCTAATCCTCTCTTTAAAAAATGGTGGCCGGATGTTGTGAAGCCTTTAAAGACTGACTTTGATTGGCCGGTAAGGAATAGGCGCGAGAATTTGCTACATCTGCTAGATTTGAATTTTCATAAATATTTGGAACTAAATAATTGAAATTAAATTGAAATATTTAAAATAAAAAGATTAATACTTTATTTCTAAAATTAGTATTCTCAAAATTGACAGAATATCGTACTATATGTTTAAATCAAGTAAAGTAAAATCATACTGAAAAATTGCGTGTATAACCTGAAAAAAAGAAAATAGTACGCGCGAAGCGCCTTGGATTGAACTAGTTTTATTAAAATGCATGTGAAGATTACAAACTCCTGTTTATATCGTGACGCTATACCACGTCACTTGATATTTTCAGAATGAAGATAATGAAGAATATGATTATGAATTTTATAAAGGGTTAATTATAGGCTTCAGAAATTATAATTACTTTAATCTAAATAATTGATATTATCTAATGATTCATATAATGTATCCATTCTAAATAACTGCAATCCTATCTTAAAAAACTGATGACTGGAAATTTGAAGCTATAATAAAAAGTTAGCGATTGGTTAATTCTCATTGTAAGTGCAATGTGATTGGTTGATATGACGTTATTCTTGAACTTACAAATTTTTTAGGTTAGGTCAAATTATAATGGAGATAAAATTTAAAACCAACACATTTTTATTATAAATCTAAAATATTGCGTTTAGGTTCTATTTGTTAAGTACTCAATACTTTGTGTAAAAATGATACTTGAACAAGTTGACAGTTTCTAACCTCAAATTTTAGGATTAACATAAATTGAAGATAAAGCATAAGTAATTAAGTAAACCATATCGAATTATACCAATTATGAAGATCAATAAAACTAGAAGAGAAAAGAAAATCGAATAAATTATTTTTAACAGGTGTAATAAAAACAGGACGTTGAGCTCACATGAATTTAACTAGTATATGAAAACAATATAAGAATACATAACTACATTAGTTCTTACACGGATTACACCGATAGCGGTTTTCTTTTTATAAATGTTTATAAAAATTTATTATTATTAAAATTTTTATAAATGTTTAAATTCATAACTGTTTAATTAATGTCAATTTAAAGACAGGTTCATTAAGGAGTCTCATAGGTTTCATGAAGTCATATAGAATGACTTGAAATTTTTGTATGTTATTCCTTAGCTAAAAATACGATTATATGATTTTTTTCAGAATTTTTTATCGCCACGGTTTTCGAGAAAAAAATTCTTGAAC